>JAHKKF010507553.1:0-12346 GCA_019740295.1 Labeo calbasu
AAGAATTTACAGCTGATAAACTGAACTTCCATCATGCACACATTGCTTACAAAACAACCGTAACAAATCTGAAAGCTTGCTCTCTCTTTCCTCATGTTCCATCATATTTTTTGGACACGTGTATGTACACAGGCTGTCACAACAATTTTTCCAACAACATGGGCCAAATCATGTAAAAAGTGACATGCAATATATTATTTAGGCATCAACAACCTGCTCCAACAAAATAATTTCTGCTCAAAAGAACATTAAGGATGCAAGCAGGGGAAAATAAAACTTCAGGTGGTGTTAAAAGTGCATAATATATTGATTATTAAAAATCATCGCTCCAACGCTCTCATGAACCAGTGTTGGAGCCCTGCATTGAGCTCTTTTTTACTGCGCTTAATAACTTTATTAAACATCATGCACGTCTCAAATTACCATTCACGTGCTGTCTGAAAGAGGTGCCTTCTGTGCACGCACTTCTGCTATGTGTTAGTCAACGCGAGCACTGCATTAAGTTTTTTCGCTGCTTATTGCGCTTAACTCTTTTTAACATCTAGCATGTCCCACGCTTTATTTTCTCATTCATGCATGTTTCTTTATCACTTTTAGGTCAGATGTGTATAATTTCAGCAGTACTGTGCTACGCAGATGTATTTGAATGCCATAGAACAAACAATATAACAAAATCTCTAACAATAAGCACTTTATACCATGGTAACAATATATACCGTCACCCCACCCAGCCCTAGTTTATAGTTTAAAATACTGACATTTTTCCTAACACGTGTATCGTTTATCTTCAGAAGACACAGATTCCTCCACTGGGATCGTAAGGATTACTAGAGAATTTTCATTTTTGGGTAGAGCATCCCTTTAATATTGGACACAGACTGAAAAGACTGACAATTTTGGTTTCTAAATGTCTGAATTTCAATGGTTTTATGCACTTAGTAAAAAATCATTCACACTAAATACAGATTTTGTTTTTTTCAAATTAAATATTTAAGCGGCCAGATTAAAATGTACTTTTACCCTGAGAGCATTATCCTGTACTTCAAATTGGATTATCAGCCTAGTTTCTACCAAGTGACAGAATTTACAACACAATAACATAGCGTAAGGGTGGGCGATTGAACCATTTTGTATCTTGACCAATCTTGAAGACGTCCACAATCCATGGATGAATGACAAAGCAAAGAGTGTGACGCAGTTGATATTACAGGAGTTATTGTCATCTGCAAGAAGCTGTGAAAGAGAACTGAATCTGGTAATGGCATACTAGCAGGAGTTTTTTGTGCCTGTGCTCTGAATGAGAGCAGTGTACATGCAAAGCATTTTTAAAATTTTAGGTTTGCGCTTAAACTGTCAAATACACACAAAAATGTCTAAATCCCCATTTTGGCAGGTATTCACATAAACACCCTTGGTTATGTTTTAGGTAAATGTAGAGAGAAAATAGGATGTGTGTTGTTATATTAGATCCATGCAGTCAGTCTTAAAGTAACTGCAACCTAATATACCTGCTGCTGTCTGTGTCATTAATGCTAATCAAACAACAAAAGAAAGAGGGAGGAAAAAAAACTAAAAATTCCTCAGTGCTTGACTGAATTGTTTATATGGCTTAAAAACACAATGCATATTTCATTCATGATCAGTTTTTTTTTTATTCAGTTTTGTATTTACATTTTATTACTTTATTCAGTTTCTGTAATATTTCTTCTGAACACTGTATTTCCATAGTTTTCTTCTGACCTACATGAAAAATGTAAAGCACTGTTTACTTTGTTTGCATCTTTGTTCTATTGCTTTTCATTTGTTTCTCTGTTCTGACCGTTTAACTGTCTTCAGTAAGCTTGAGAACTTTTTACTTATATTAGTTGCACAGCCTACTAGCTTTTACCGCTCAGTAACTTGCAAAATATTCTTAAATCAACATAAAAAAGAATTTGAAGAAATTGAATATCATCATCAGTTACACAGGGAGCAAAAAAAGTCACGTGAATAGAAATTCTATAGTTCTAAACGAATGCATTTTGAAATTTCATTCAAACTTTATGTTTCTGATCACAAAATGCAGCTAATCAGCAAATAAGAAGCATTCTTATTAATTATTTCAACAGAAAAAAAATAATTCATCTTAAACCTCTTAAACTTTATTTAGCAACATCAGTTTTAACATGTGACCCTGTCTGTGAAAACCCAGTTGAAGTCTTTTCACAGTTTTCTACATAAAATCATATAATCATATAATCTATATAAATGTAAAGAATATTCTATGAAAATATAACCTTGATATCTTTCATATTGACTGAGTTTGGCCCTGTCAAAGATTTACTTAACTTCTGGCTCTGAAAAGCAGGTTTTTGAGAAATTCCAACGTAAAAAAGATGATTTTCTTTTAAACTTCAACAAATCTTAACCTCGGTTCAGAGGTCACGGTTCTATTCGATTTCGGTACAACAGGAAAAAAAAAAAAAAAAAAAAAAAAAAAAAAATTTTTTATATATATATAAAATTATAATGTTATATATTAATATAATCTGCAGTACATATATACATACAAGGAATAAATGCTTGAAATATACTTGATTTAATTAACAGATAAACAAGGGGGGGGGCACACGTAACGTAGCCTTATATGCTGAGTTTCAGTTCATTTTTGTGACAGAAATGAAACTGAAATGGCAGAAAGAGACACCCTATTTGTTTTCTTTTATTTACAAAAGACATTTTACAGTGATGCATTATTCATAACAATAAATTACAGTGTTTTAAGTTGATATTTATGGTATAAGGAAACAGTTTAAGTAATCATGCCAGCGCGCACACACACACACACACACACACACACACACAAAACATATCAATTCCAGGCTTCCAGCATTGCTAACTTGACAGCGCAGTTGGTACTTTATTAAAATAAAATACAGTGAACCAAACGCGCCCGCCTCATTGTTTCAACGTTGGAACGCGACTGAAGTACAAGCCTATAATTTACATACTAAATAATAGTTTAGCATTTGGATACATCGCAAATTTGGAAATATTATGGAATATCTGAATTTGTGCCAAATGAGATAGGTAGGATACATGAGCACAAAGGTCCATTTCGCAAACAGTTGAGTCTTTAAAGCACAAGCCTTTAAAGTAACGTTATACTCCTTTGTCAGTGAGAGACGCTTTCAGAATAAGCACATGATCACTGTCTAGTGTTTTCAAATGCGCAACTCGCGGCATTCGCTGTTCTTCTGCAGGCGGTTAACAAACAGCGCTGCATTACTGCGTGCGCCCCCTTCTGGATCGAGGGTGAATTGCCTGTATTCGTTGTAAGGCCACATTCACCGAACCAAGATGTCCATACCGTGACGGTTCAGAACGAATACATGCATCGTTACACCCCTAATAAATTCATATATAAAATCTCATTCATGTCTTTCTGGGCTACTGTGCAACATAGGAAGTAAATCCGGGACGGATTACTTACTTTATTTTCTAAGTAAGAAAAATGTATTGAATAATCAAATGTAAAAAATAATCATAGTCTTCAAAGTATGTATTGATTAATAAACTAACTACTGTTAAAGGTAAAAAAAATTGTTCATCAAGAGCAGTGAGTCATTCCCTCTTTTCTTTTAATGTTCGATTAATATTAATGACACAGACAGCAGCAGGTACATAATGAATAAATCTAATATTGTTACACATCAGATATTTTTCCCCAACCGTTACATACTGCCTTTCCATGCACGCTTTAGGTATGTGTCAGTCAGTGCGAGTAATGCATTTACATCTTTTTTGTGGCTTATTACGATTAATAAGTCTTTTAACATCAAGCACGTCCCACACTTTCTTATTCAGTACTTTTCACCCAGCCCTAGTCACAAGTCTCTCTCCTTAAACAAGTAATAATTGGACATCCCATTCTGTCCAGTTTAAACACGGTCTTAGAATATTGCAAACCAATTTTTCAAAAATCTTTTAGTTTGTTAACTCAACCTTAAATAAACACACTTTTTTAAGTTTTAAGGTAAGCTGCATTTTATTTTCTGCATTAAGCACTGTTTTACCCCAGCTGTCTGCAAACCTACCAGAATAGACCTGCAATTCATTTTTGGATCATGACCCACCGGTTGAGAGGAAAAAAAAAAACTGTTCTGGAACAATAGTAAAGTACATAACAGCTGTCACGTTGACTTCACTCTCTATGGATAATGGAAATTAAAATGTATTTCTCACCCTTCTTACGAAATATAGCATTGAGGAATCGGTCTGCTTGGCACTGGAGTTTATCAGAGGTGGACAGGCCCTGAGGTGGGGGGGTTTCAGCAGGGGGTGGCGAGCCAGGCACGGCAACAGCAGGATGGTCCTATGTCACAAAAAGTAAAAGCCAGTTATTGACACCTGGGGCTGGTTGCATAAAAGGTTTGGACTAGTCTTAAAAAGTTAGTCATCTAATTTTTCTTTAACACAGGTCAAAATTTATAAAATTCAGTTACATAACTTAGATGAGTCTGAGTTGAATCCAAAATATGAGACTGATTACCCCTCACTTAACTGCTAGCTGGTCAAACTAGTTCCTAAGACACAGTCTTAACATAGAAGCTAAGTTTATGCAACTGGTTGACTACAGTCTCATAGGCTTGAGTTGCCCTAAATAATAATTAATTACACTGAATGTGCTTACAACTTGTTTAACCACATATTATAAAAAGACTGCATTAACAAACACACAGAACAACAGCTGGTAATCACACTAAACAAATGTTGCATGCCAAGCAGCACCCCGGAATCTTATTTGTGGCTTTTGAGGTTGACTTACATTCAGTTTCTCTAGCTGCAGGTTGCAAAAAGAACAGTTTGCATTCATGGACCAATCATCCACAGCCTCTGGTTCACACTCTAAAGGAAAATCATATGAATAACCATCAGCATCAGATAAGGCATGCTGAATTTTCTAAGAGCGAGCATGGATCAATATTTTCACACACACAACATAAAACTCACCATCAAATATATTGAGATCTTGCAGCAGCCTTGGTCCATATATTCCCTCCAGTATACTTTCAAACCCTACAAACAAACAAAATATAGTTTTATTTGTATAAAATCCAAGTGTGCAAAAAGTGCCCTAGGGGGAAAAAAACATTATCATAAACATGCAGATTGGTCACAACCCTTGCCTGCCAGCAAGTGGTGGCTGATGGTTTTGTTAAAAGGCCTATGCTTTATTTGCATCTAAAAACATAAAACTGTTTCTTGTTGACTTGTTGAATTTTGATTATTAAAAATTAAATCATTCTATCAAATGCCCTAACAGCAAAGGCAAATACTCACGCCACACAAAATCATTAGCTGCAAGACAGGCCTATGTAACAAAATTTCAGGGGGTCCTAATGCTATGATTAAAGTGTAAATATTATTCTAGTTTATTTATATAAAAGTGAGCAAAGCTCATATTTGCAGTGCTGCTGAATCGCCTGCATGAATGATACCCTTAACAGCTACACTCACATTATGCTCTTAGAAAGAGAGAAAAAAAAAAAAACAACATACAAAAGCTCACCCAAGTCACATTCTGCAAATATTTGTACATTATTTAACATATTTTGGTTTTTTGGAAGCATTAAAGCCACAAATGCCATGTTGTATCATGCAAGAAATTAAACATGTTTGATAAACCATTATTAACTTACAATTAACCCATCATGAAAAGTAGCTAGTTAAGCACATTAAATATCTGTATTTACCCTTGAAAACCTCAAAGGCCTTGACCTTCTTAGCTGTATCCCACCCTTAAAACCATACAACAACTCACAACCTATTAAACTGACATTATTTTGATCAATTCTACTCTATTGTAGTAAAAACAATTTTAACAACTAATTTTAATTAGCATAAATTCGATATATAACACCGTTTACAAGAACGCATCAAATGCATGTCAAGAGTTTAATATAAACCGAAGATTAGTGATCCGTTTATACAGTAAACGTTAGTCATGTGAATATGTGGATTTAACATAACGCTGTGCACCGTAAAAGCTGCCAAACAAGTGTCAACAGTACTATTTTACCACATTTTAAAAGAGTAAACTAAATGCCTATTCCACTAACGTTACCCGTTTTCAAAACATCAGGCACCAACAGCGAACGTTCGCTAATTTACTAAAAAAATGACTTCTTAAAACTGTACTACTTTGGGACATCTCGACAACAATCTATGGCAATGGAGCAAATGATAAAATAATTGACACAAGATATTCAAAAGCCGGACCCTAGTGATGCTCTATTACTATAATACAATCACACGGTCGTTTGTACATCGGCATTCGGTGCAGAAAGGGTCAGCGAGTGCAAAGCTAACTCGGTTATCGAGGAATCAAGAAGTAGGGACAAAGAAAATGGAGCCGGCAGAGCCCGCTTGGCCGTTGTCCGTTTTTTTCTGTTAGCTACAAAAGCTACCTAGAGCTCGCCCGGACGACGGCTCTACGTAAATGTTATTTTTGAACTTGACACAAGCTCGCTTAGCAACTCCGAGAGCTAACAGCGGCTGGGGGGAGGGAGTTCCGCGAGAACCGGGAGAGAAAGAAACCGAGCGCAAGACTGAGCGGATGGTGCGATATGTCCGCTTATAGAACTACGCAAAGACGGCTTTTTCATGCACGGGGTGATTTAATCTTACCGACACAGTGGATGAGTTTGTGTCGCCATGAGTCGAGTTCCCGCCGGAATCCTTTTCTTTCGGCCGTGCATTTGGAGCTCCGGCACTGGGTCGCCATTCTATCCGTCCACCTTCCCCCCGGCTCTGAGCGTGACGTCACCGCACGTCATCCATATCACGGCTCCGATTGATTGACACGTGTCAGAACATATAGAGGCGGGGCTTAGCGATGTAAACAACCTACAGTATGTGCGTTAATTTAGTAAGATTGCTGGAAAAATACTGTGTGCTGTTCGAATTAGGGAAATTACAGTAGCTATTTGGTGAACTGAATGCAGTGTACTTTAAAACTAGTGTTTAATTTCATTTAATGCTATGTGGTTAAGTTGACATGTCTGCACCTGTCATCTAAATGACTCGCGGACCAGTATTACTATTAAATAATATTCTTCCTGCCAGCCTCACTAGTGATAATCATCAGTCACACAACTGTTGAGATCTTTACAATGTGTGCATAAACTATCAGCTCTTATGTAACAGTTTGTACTGTTTAATCATCAACCAGAAGCTGATTGTAATGGTAATTCAGTGCTAAAATGCCTGCTAGTTTAATAATACTGTAAATGTGGCACAGAAAAGCAGTCAGGAGAATCAACCAGATATTGCATTATGTCAACTAAAATGTAAAAGATACAAATTATGGGAACATTATTTTCAACACTCAGTTGTTCTGTATGCATTTAACTGTGGCGAATCATGAATTATACATCTACAGATGTGTACTTTTGTCTTTATATTTCAATATGTTATTAAACACAATGTGTGCCCCTCCCCCATTTCACTAAAGTGACACACATGCAGACACACACACTTCTAACGAATGTATATGAAGTCCAACTGTCCAGAAAGTGAAAGGCACTCAGAGAGAACAGATGGAGTTAATGCCCAGCTGAGCATCTATGTCACACACACACACACACACACACAGAGAGAGAGAAAGAGAGAGAGAGAGAGAGGAGGGGGTGAGGGGTGGGGGTAGAGATATGAACAGAGAGAACACGTCTGTTCTACAATTCAGTATGCTGCTTCTAATTCAGATGTGCATGCAATTGATTTTATATTCCCCTTCTCCATTTTGGATCAATATACAGGTCATATATCAAAGTATCGATCAACGTGTTTTAATTTTACAAAGTGTCCATGTGTGTACAATCCATGCTGACATCAGAGTGTAATCTGAGGTCATTTTGAACTAATTTTATCTCCTTGGATATCATACAGCTTTCACTCTGCATGCATTCAATCCCACATGACAATTGCACTGCATGGCTCTCAGTTTGAACCTTGAATCTCAACCAGAATCACTGAATCTATTTTGTTTTCTATAGACAAACATAATGGGAAAAAAGGAAATAGCTGTCTTAGCCTTACGAATAATGTATCTCTCTTTCCTCCTGTGCCTTGTTTGCTGTTGGTAATATTCACCAACAACTATGCTCTGTAATGATTAAATAAACTAAAATGTAGCATTTGTTTTCTTTCTCCTTTTGATCATTTTTTTATTGTTCGTGGAAAGACAATAAAACATGTTCCAATTTCTTTAATAATTTTGAGCTTTGCCATTTGAGCATAACAACAAAAATGACTACTTGCATGTATTCAGGCATGTTTTAAATTGCAAAGCCCTTTTAACTAACAGTAAAACAAATAGTGCAGAATTTTAAAAGAAACTGATTTATTGCACACACATATTTTGTTAATGACATCATTTAGACAGACTCCTGCATTGTGTAAAGCCATACCTGCTTTTGAAGTCTCTCTAAGGAGGTCTAACTTTTACTTTGAAGGAGTCAGACATATAAAGTCATCTGATTCATCCCAATCTTGTTACTGTACACACAATGCTGACTCCCTGTAACTACATATTCTCTAATAGCTCATATGAGTCCCTGATGAAAAGAGCTCTTTTAGGTTGGTGGCAACCATGCCCCTCCTCCACAGCTACCATGGCTAAAGGTCTATGTATGTGCATGTGAGGGGGAGGTAGGGACAGCATTGTTCCACCGACAGGCATATTCATTATCATAAAGGACTGTGTCTATGTAAATCTTACTTGTTGAATAGTCCAAAAATGGGATAGGAATAACCAAAACATACAGCCCAACTAAATCTAAAGAGAAATCAAAATTATTTCTCACAGTGGCAATTTTGTATGAACTTGTTTGGAAACCCTGTTGAAAAATACAGCATATGCTGGTTAGGTGTGTTTTGAAGCTGCTGGTTTAAGCTGGTTATGTGCTGGTCATGGGCTGGCTTAAAGGGGTCATCGGATGCCCATTTTCCACAAGTTGATATGATTCTTTAGGGTCTTAATGAAAGTCTATAATATACTTTAAAATTCTCAATGGTTGTGTAAAACAACACCTTTTT
Source organism: Labeo calbasu (assembly GCA_019740295.1). NCBI lineage: Eukaryota > Metazoa > Chordata > Actinopteri > Cypriniformes > Cyprinidae > Labeo > Labeo calbasu. The sequence continues at coordinate 9,079 of JAHKKF010507553.1, forward strand.
TACCTTGTCAAAATGAGTTCTGCAAAAATCATCCCATTCTGAAGGATTGTTTCTTTAAATGCAAATGAGCTCTGCTCGCCCCGCCCCTCTCTTCTCTCTATGGAGTGACTAGCAAGTTATTAGGAAAGGTGATTGCAGAGATTCATAAAACAACCCTTATACTCACTTCTGCTGTAGGTGAAGCTGGATCACGAATGAGTTGCGCGAACACAGACGCATTTATGTAGATCAGGAGGCACATTCCCTACACAAACAAATGTAGTCCACTGCATCTTTAGTGGCTCAGATGTCGGAGTAAATGACGACCACTATGTTCATTATAACATCCAGCAGCACAACACCTCAATTGCTCGATCGGAGATATTCTCGTCTAAGTTACATCCCTGCTCCGGCATCGAAACAGTGGAGGTCAGACTGTGACAGCTGATCTGAGGTAAGACGCTCATGTCAATCAACTATCGTGGGAGCGGCCTCTGTGGGTGTGACGCCACACCGACAGGCATCTAAGAATGGCTCGATTATAGGGTAGATTTGTACATACACACACATCACAACACACAGTAATGTTCAAACAACATGAAAAAGTGAACTTCCGATGACCCCTTTAAGCTGGTCATGTGTTGGTCCTAAGCAGGAGCTAGTTGCTTAGGACCAGCACATGACCAGCTAAGAATCATCTTAAACCAGGACCTACTTAAACCAGCCAAGCTTCAAAACATACCTAACCAGCATATGCTGGATTTTTCAACAGGGAATGTACGATTTTTAGAAAAAGTAAAGGCATCAAGGTCCACCCCAACCCTACCACTGAATCAAACCGCAAGTGGGGTGTAAGACAATTGCCAAGTCAAATAACAATTATTTATATAGTGCTTGTTACAGTACAGACTATGTCAAAACAAAACAAAATCAGGAGTTTAATTCCAGGCTGCAACAAAGTCAGATTGTGCAGAGGAATCATCTAGTTCCCTTGGTCTTGTACCGATGGGTGTCTAGGTGACGAGATCTTTACTGGGATCTGTCTTTGGAGCTTATCTAGTGGACATGGTTTCTGCTGACATTCAGGGCTGTAGAGGTCATTTCTAGGTGCTGATCCATCATCTGGACTGGATACAGACTGGATCTGGGTGGCTATGGTAACCTGGGAATAAGAATGAAACAGACTAATATTAACGTAGATGCCATTGTTTTTATGGTGTAACAAGTACAACGGGTGATATGGGAAGCCTAACAATCCTTTAAAGGATTTCAATAATATAAATGTGTTAAGTGTGTTATGTGTAAGCTAGGTTAAAGAGATGGGTCTTTAAACTGACAGAGTGTGTCTGCCTGCCGAACAGCACTAAGCAGATTGTTCCAGAGTTTGGGCGCTTAATAGGAAAAAGATTTTGATATTCTAGGTCAGGGACAGGCAACGTCAATCTTGGAGTGCTGCTGTCCTGCAGAGTTTAGCTCCAACCCTAATCAAACACAATAGAATAAGCTAATCAAGGCCTTCAGGATCACTAAGGCTACAGCCAGGTGAGTTTTTTTTTCAGGGTTGGAGCTAAACTCTGCTGGACATCGACACTCCAGGACCGACGTTGCCTATCCCTGTTCTAGGTATTATCAAATGGTCAGATTTTTGAGAACGCAGTGGATGTGAAGGACAATAATGTGAAAATAGCTTGCTCAGGTACTGAGGAGATAAACCATTCTGGCCTTTATAAGTAATTAGCAAGATTTTAAAATGTATACAATGTATAATAGGGAGCCATTGAAGTGTTGACAGAACCGGGTTAATATGGTCATACTTCTAGGTTCTGGTAAGAATTCCAGCTGCTGCATTTTGAACCGGCTGGAGTTTGTTAATTAAAGGTGAAGTCCACTTCCAGAACAAAAATTTACAGACAATGTACTCACCCTTGTCATCCAAGATTTTCACATGTTTCTTTCTTCAGCTATAAAGAAATTATGTTTTTTGAGGGAAACATTCCAGGATTGTTCTCCATATAATGGACTGGTATGGTGCCCCGATTTTGAACTTCCAAAATGCAGTTTAAATGCGGCTTTAAACTATCCCAAATGCGGTTGTAAATGATCCCAGCCAAAGAAGAAGGGTCTTATCTAGCAAAACGATCGGTTATTTTCATAAAAATAATACAATTTATCTACTTTTTGATGTCAAACGCTCATCTTGTCTCACGCTGCCTGAACTGTTTTTTTCCAGTTCATTACAGTTAGGGTATATCGAAAAATTCCCATCTCATGTTCTCCCTCAACGAGCGTTTGACAAAAAAGTAAATAAATTGTATTGTTTTTATGAAAATAACCGATCGTTTCGCTAGATAAGACCTTTCTTCCTCGGCTGAGATTGTTTACAACCGCATTTGGGATCGTTTGAAGCTGCATTTAAACTGCATTTTGGAAGTTCAAAATCGGGGCACCCTAACAGTCCATTATATGGAGAACAATCCTGAAATTATTTTTCTGGTATCAGTACTTTACTTCATTATTTATTTTTCTGACTACTTTTTACTTTTACTCCTTACATTTTTACTCAAATATCGGTGCTTTCTACTTATTACATTTTCTAACCAGGCTTGTTACTTTAGTTTTAATCAACATTTTGTGGATCACCATTCGATAACAAATCTCTAATAAATCATGGATCGGTTAGTCTTTACTGGCAAGGCGGTTTGGCTCGCGTGCTTTGTGTCTCCGGCAAACGGTTTCTATCAGAGTAATCATTGCAAGTGACTTAAGAATGGAGTAGAAGCACCTAGCAAAACTACTGACCCTTTCAGGACTTCAAGTGCAGGTCAGTTTGATCTGTAAACAGGCTGCTAAGAGTTGCTAGTAGTTTATGGTTGACTAAGTAAACAAAGACAAATCTAAGTGAAGGTGTAGGTCAAAGAGAGCATTTTTCTTATTTTGCACAGCCCCAGCCTAAGGTTTTAAACATTTATTTAAATGTGATGGCCATACAAAAAATAGGGTTGTCCATGGTTTCAGATTTTGTTGTGGGTGTATGGAATGACTTGGATGAGTGTGAGATTTCCCAGCCTGAACTTTTGTCCCAGTCTGGCCCTGTTCTACATAGTGGTTGTTTAGCCTTGATACATTCATTAGTTAACAAATTTTAAATGTAAGTTATTTTGTTTTACAGTTTTTCTTGATTGCTTTGATGCAGCCGTCAACTCAAACTCCACATTTTCAAAACAGTTAACACACAGGCCTAAACAGTGGCACTCATGGTCAAAATGACACATTTTGTTTGCAAAAGGCT
>JAHKKF010507554.1:0-13020 GCA_019740295.1 Labeo calbasu
AAGAATTTACAGCTGATAAACTGAACTTCCATCATGCACACATTGCTTACAAAACAACCGTAACAAATCTGAAAGCTTGCTCTCTCTTTCCTCATGTTCCATCATATTTTTTGGACACGTGTATGTACACAGGCTGTCACAACAATTTTTCCAACAACATGGGCCAAATCATGTAAAAAGTGACATGCAATATATTATTTAGGCATCAACAACCTGCTCCAACAAAATAATTTCTGCTCAAAAGAACATTAAGGATGCAAGCAGGGGAAAATAAAACTTCAGGTGGTGTTAAAAGTGCATAATATATTGATTATTAAAAATCATCGCTCCAACGCTCTCATGAACCAGTGTTGGAGCCCTGCATTGAGCTCTTTTTTACTGCGCTTAATAACTTTATTAAACATCATGCACGTCTCAAATTACCATTCACGTGCTGTCTGAAAGAGGTGCCTTCTGTGCACGCACTTCTGCTATGTGTTAGTCAACGCGAGCACTGCATTAAGTTTTTTCGCTGCTTATTGCGCTTAACTCTTTTTAACATCTAGCATGTCCCACGCTTTATTTTCTCATTCATGCATGTTTCTTTATCACTTTTAGGTCAGATGTGTATAATTTCAGCAGTACTGTGCTACGCAGATGTATTTGAATGCCATAGAACAAACAATATAACAAAATCTCTAACAATAAGCACTTTATACCATGGTAACAATATATACCGTCACCCCACCCAGCCCTAGTTTATAGTTTAAAATACTGACATTTTTCCTAACACGTGTATCGTTTATCTTCAGAAGACACAGATTCCTCCACTGGGATCGTAAGGATTACTAGAGAATTTTCATTTTTGGGTAGAGCATCCCTTTAATATTGGACACAGACTGAAAAGACTGACAATTTTGGTTTCTAAATGTCTGAATTTCAATGGTTTTATGCACTTAGTAAAAAATCATTCACACTAAATACAGATTTTGTTTTTTTCAAATTAAATATTTAAGCGGCCAGATTAAAATGTACTTTTACCCTGAGAGCATTATCCTGTACTTCAAATTGGATTATCAGCCTAGTTTCTACCAAGTGACAGAATTTACAACACAATAACATAGCGTAAGGGTGGGCGATTGAACCATTTTGTATCTTGACCAATCTTGAAGACGTCCACAATCCATGGATGAATGACAAAGCAAAGAGTGTGACGCAGTTGATATTACAGGAGTTATTGTCATCTGCAAGAAGCTGTGAAAGAGAACTGAATCTGGTAATGGCATACTAGCAGGAGTTTTTTGTGCCTGTGCTCTGAATGAGAGCAGTGTACATGCAAAGCATTTTTAAAATTTTAGGTTTGCGCTTAAACTGTCAAATACACACAAAAATGTCTAAATCCCCATTTTGGCAGGTATTCACATAAACACCCTTGGTTATGTTTTAGGTAAATGTAGAGAGAAAATAGGATGTGTGTTGTTATATTAGATCCATGCAGTCAGTCTTAAAGTAACTGCAACCTAATATACCTGCTGCTGTCTGTGTCATTAATGCTAATCAAACAACAAAAGAAAGAGGGAGGAAAAAAAACTAAAAATTCCTCAGTGCTTGACTGAATTGTTTATATGGCTTAAAAACACAATGCATATTTCATTCATGATCAGTTTTTTTTTTATTCAGTTTTGTATTTACATTTTATTACTTTATTCAGTTTCTGTAATATTTCTTCTGAACACTGTATTTCCATAGTTTTCTTCTGACCTACATGAAAAATGTAAAGCACTGTTTACTTTGTTTGCATCTTTGTTCTATTGCTTTTCATTTGTTTCTCTGTTCTGACCGTTTAACTGTCTTCAGTAAGCTTGAGAACTTTTTACTTATATTAGTTGCACAGCCTACTAGCTTTTACCGCTCAGTAACTTGCAAAATATTCTTAAATCAACATAAAAAAGAATTTGAAGAAATTGAATATCATCATCAGTTACACAGGGAGCAAAAAAAGTCACGTGAATAGAAATTCTATAGTTCTAAACGAATGCATTTTGAAATTTCATTCAAACTTTATGTTTCTGATCACAAAATGCAGCTAATCAGCAAATAAGAAGCATTCTTATTAATTATTTCAACAGAAAAAAAATAATTCATCTTAAACCTCTTAAACTTTATTTAGCAACATCAGTTTTAACATGTGACCCTGTCTGTGAAAACCCAGTTGAAGTCTTTTCACAGTTTTCTACATAAAATCATATAATCATATAATCTATATAAATGTAAAGAATATTCTATGAAAATATAACCTTGATATCTTTCATATTGACTGAGTTTGGCCCTGTCAAAGATTTACTTAACTTCTGGCTCTGAAAAGCAGGTTTTTGAGAAATTCCAACGTAAAAAAGATGATTTTCTTTTAAACTTCAACAAATCTTAACCTCGGTTCAGAGGTCACGGTTCTATTCGATTTCGGTACAACAGGAAAAAAAAAAAAAAAAAAAAAAAAAAAAAAATTTTTTATATATATATAAAATTATAATGTTATATATTAATATAATCTGCAGTACATATATACATACAAGGAATAAATGCTTGAAATATACTTGATTTAATTAACAGATAAACAAGGGGGGGGGCACACGTAACGTAGCCTTATATGCTGAGTTTCAGTTCATTTTTGTGACAGAAATGAAACTGAAATGGCAGAAAGAGACACCCTATTTGTTTTCTTTTATTTACAAAAGACATTTTACAGTGATGCATTATTCATAACAATAAATTACAGTGTTTTAAGTTGATATTTATGGTATAAGGAAACAGTTTAAGTAATCATGCCAGCGCGCGCACACACACACACACACACACACACACACACACACACACACACACAAAACATATCAATTCCAGGCTTCCAGCATTGCTAACTTGACAGCGCAGTTGGTACTTTATTAAAATAAAATACAGTGAACCAAACGCGCCCGCCTCATTGTTTCAACGTTGGAACGCGACTGAAGTACAAGCCTATAATTTACATACTAAATAATAGTTTAGCATTTGGATACATCGCAAATTTGGAAATATTATGGAATATCTGAATTTGTGCCAAATGAGATAGGTAGGATACATGAGCACAAAGGTCCATTTCGCAAACAGTTGAGTCTTTAAAGCACAAGCCTTTAAAGTAACGTTATACTCCTTTGTCAGTGAGAGACGCTTTCAGAATAAGCACATGATCACTGTCTAGTGTTTTCAAATGCGCAACTCGCGGCATTCGCTGTTCTTCTGCAGGCGGTTAACAAACAGCGCTGCATTACTGCGTGCGCCCCCTTCTGGATCGAGGGTGAATTGCCTGTATTCGTTGTAAGGCCACATTCACCGAACCAAGATGTCCATACCGTGACGGTTCAGAACGAATACATGCATCGTTACACCCCTAATAAATTCATATATAAAATCTCATTCATGTCTTTCTGGGCTACTGTGCAACATAGGAAGTAAATCCGGGACGGATTACTTACTTTATTTTCTAAGTAAGAAAAATGTATTGAATAATCAAATGTAAAAAATAATCATAGTCTTCAAAGTATGTATTGATTAATAAACTAACTACTGTTAAAGGTAAAAAAAATTGTTCATCAAGAGCAGTGAGTCATTCCCTCTTTTCTTTTAATGTTCGATTAATATTAATGACACAGACAGCAGCAGGTACATAATGAATAAATCTAATATTGTTACACATCAGATATTTTTCCCCAACCGTTACATACTGCCTTTCCATGCACGCTTTAGGTATGTGTCAGTCAGTGCGAGTAATGCATTTACATCTTTTTTGTGGCTTATTACGATTAATAAGTCTTTTAACATCAAGCACGTCCCACACTTTCTTATTCAGTACTTTTCACCCAGCCCTAGTCACAAGTCTCTCTCCTTAAACAAGTAATAATTGGACATCCCATTCTGTCCAGTTTAAACACGGTCTTAGAATATTGCAAACCAATTTTTCAAAAATCTTTTAGTTTGTTAACTCAACCTTAAATAAACACACTTTTTTAAGTTTTAAGGTAAGCTGCATTTTATTTTCTGCATTAAGCACTGTTTTACCCCAGCTGTCTGCAAACCTACCAGAATAGACCTGCAATTCATTTTTGGATCATGACCCACCGGTTGAGAGGAAAAAAAAAAACTGTTCTGGAACAATAGTAAAGTACATAACAGCTGTCACGTTGACTTCACTCTCTATGGATAATGGAAATTAAAATGTATTTCTCACCCTTCTTACGAAATATAGCATTGAGGAATCGGTCTGCTTGGCACTGGAGTTTATCAGAGGTGGACAGGCCCTGAGGTGGGGGGGTTTCAGCAGGGGGTGGCGAGCCAGGCACGGCAACAGCAGGATGGTCCTATGTCACAAAAAGTAAAAGCCAGTTATTGACACCTGGGGCTGGTTGCATAAAAGGTTTGGACTAGTCTTAAAAAGTTAGTCATCTAATTTTTCTTTAACACAGGTCAAAATTTATAAAATTCAGTTACATAACTTAGATGAGTCTGAGTTGAATCCAAAATATGAGACTGATTACCCCTCACTTAACTGCTAGCTGGTCAAACTAGTTCCTAAGACACAGTCTTAACATAGAAGCTAAGTTTATGCAACTGGTTGACTACAGTCTCATAGGCTTGAGTTGCCCTAAATAATAATTAATTACACTGAATGTGCTTACAACTTGTTTAACCACATATTATAAAAAGACTGCATTAACAAACACACAGAACAACAGCTGGTAATCACACTAAACAAATGTTGCATGCCAAGCAGCACCCCGGAATCTTATTTGTGGCTTTTGAGGTTGACTTACATTCAGTTTCTCTAGCTGCAGGTTGCAAAAAGAACAGTTTGCATTCATGGACCAATCATCCACAGCCTCTGGTTCACACTCTAAAGGAAAATCATATGAATAACCATCAGCATCAGATAAGGCATGCTGAATTTTCTAAGAGCGAGCATGGATCAATATTTTCACACACACAACATAAAACTCACCATCAAATATATTGAGATCTTGCAGCAGCCTTGGTCCATATATTCCCTCCAGTATACTTTCAAACCCTACAAACAAACAAAATATAGTTTTATTTGTATAAAATCCAAGTGTGCAAAAAGTGCCCTAGGGGGAAAAAAACATTATCATAAACATGCAGATTGGTCACAACCCTTGCCTGCCAGCAAGTGGTGGCTGATGGTTTTGTTAAAAGGCCTATGCTTTATTTGCATCTAAAAACATAAAACTGTTTCTTGTTGACTTGTTGAATTTTGATTATTAAAAATTAAATCATTCTATCAAATGCCCTAACAGCAAAGGCAAATACTCACGCCACACAAAATCATTAGCTGCAAGACAGGCCTATGTAACAAAATTTCAGGGGGTCCTAATGCTATGATTAAAGTGTAAATATTATTCTAGTTTATTTATATAAAAGTGAGCAAAGCTCATATTTGCAGTGCTGCTGAATCGCCTGCATGAATGATACCCTTAACAGCTACACTCACATTATGCTCTTAGAAAGAGAGAAAAAAAAAAAAACAACATACAAAAGCTCACCCAAGTCACATTCTGCAAATATTTGTACATTATTTAACATATTTTGGTTTTTTGGAAGCATTAAAGCCACAAATGCCATGTTGTATCATGCAAGAAATTAAACATGTTTGATAAACCATTATTAACTTACAATTAACCCATCATGAAAAGTAGCTAGTTAAGCACATTAAATATCTGTATTTACCCTTGAAAACCTCAAAGGCCTTGACCTTCTTAGCTGTATCCCACCCTTAAAACCATACAACAACTCACAACCTATTAAACTGACATTATTTTGATCAATTCTACTCTATTGTAGTAAAAACAATTTTAACAACTAATTTTAATTAGCATAAATTCGATATATAACACCGTTTACAAGAACGCATCAAATGCATGTCAAGAGTTTAATATAAACCGAAGATTAGTGATCCGTTTATACAGTAAACGTTAGTCATGTGAATATGTGGATTTAACATAACGCTGTGCACCGTAAAAGCTGCCAAACAAGTGTCAACAGTACTATTTTACCACATTTTAAAAGAGTAAACTAAATGCCTATTCCACTAACGTTACCCGTTTTCAAAACATCAGGCACCAACAGCGAACGTTCGCTAATTTACTAAAAAAATGACTTCTTAAAACTGTACTACTTTGGGACATCTCGACAACAATCTATGGCAATGGAGCAAATGATAAAATAATTGACACAAGATATTCAAAAGCCGGACCCTAGTGATGCTCTATTACTATAATACAATCACACGGTCGTTTGTACATCGGCATTCGGTGCAGAAAGGGTCAGCGAGTGCAAAGCTAACTCGGTTATCGAGGAATCAAGAAGTAGGGACAAAGAAAATGGAGCCGGCAGAGCCCGCTTGGCCGTTGTCCGTTTTTTTCTGTTAGCTACAAAAGCTACCTAGAGCTCGCCCGGACGACGGCTCTACGTAAATGTTATTTTTGAACTTGACACAAGCTCGCTTAGCAACTCCGAGAGCTAACAGCGGCTGGGGGGAGGGAGTTCCGCGAGAACCGGGAGAGAAAGAAACCGAGCGCAAGACTGAGCGGATGGTGCGATATGTCCGCTTATAGAACTACGCAAAGACGGCTTTTTCATGCACGGGGTGATTTAATCTTACCGACACAGTGGATGAGTTTGTGTCGCCATGAGTCGAGTTCCCGCCGGAATCCTTTTCTTTCGGCCGTGCATTTGGAGCTCCGGCACTGGGTCGCCATTCTATCCGTCCACCTTCCCCCCGGCTCTGAGCGTGACGTCACCGCACGTCATCCATATCACGGCTCCGATTGATTGACACGTGTCAGAACATATAGAGGCGGGGCTTAGCGATGTAAACAACCTACAGTATGTGCGTTAATTTAGTAAGATTGCTGGAAAAATACTGTGTGCTGTTCGAATTAGGGAAATTACAGTAGCTATTTGGTGAACTGAATGCAGTGTACTTTAAAACTAGTGTTTAATTTCATTTAATGCTATGTGGTTAAGTTGACATGTCTGCACCTGTCATCTAAATGACTCGCGGACCAGTATTACTATTAAATAATATTCTTCCTGCCAGCCTCACTAGTGATAATCATCAGTCACACAACTGTTGAGATCTTTACAATGTGTGCATAAACTATCAGCTCTTATGTAACAGTTTGTACTGTTTAATCATCAACCAGAAGCTGATTGTAATGGTAATTCAGTGCTAAAATGCCTGCTAGTTTAATAATACTGTAAATGTGGCACAGAAAAGCAGTCAGGAGAATCAACCAGATATTGCATTATGTCAACTAAAATGTAAAAGATACAAATTATGGGAACATTATTTTCAACACTCAGTTGTTCTGTATGCATTTAACTGTGGCGAATCATGAATTATACATCTACAGATGTGTACTTTTGTCTTTATATTTCAATATGTTATTAAACACAATGTGTGCCCCTCCCCCATTTCACTAAAGTGACACACATGCAGACACACACACTTCTAACGAATGTATATGAAGTCCAACTGTCCAGAAAGTGAAAGGCACTCAGAGAGAACAGATGGAGTTAATGCCCAGCTGAGCATCTATGTCACACACACACACACACACACACAGAGAGAGAGAAAGAGAGAGAGAGAGAGAGGAGGGGGTGAGGGGTGGGGGTAGAGATATGAACAGAGAGAACACGTCTGTTCTACAATTCAGTATGCTGCTTCTAATTCAGATGTGCATGCAATTGATTTTATATTCCCCTTCTCCATTTTGGATCAATATACAGGTCATATATCAAAGTATCGATCAACGTGTTTTAATTTTACAAAGTGTCCATGTGTGTACAATCCATGCTGACATCAGAGTGTAATCTGAGGTCATTTTGAACTAATTTTATCTCCTTGGATATCATACAGCTTTCACTCTGCATGCATTCAATCCCACATGACAATTGCACTGCATGGCTCTCAGTTTGAACCTTGAATCTCAACCAGAATCACTGAATCTATTTTGTTTTCTATAGACAAACATAATGGGAAAAAAGGAAATAGCTGTCTTAGCCTTACGAATAATGTATCTCTCTTTCCTCCTGTGCCTTGTTTGCTGTTGGTAATATTCACCAACAACTATGCTCTGTAATGATTAAATAAACTAAAATGTAGCATTTGTTTTCTTTCTCCTTTTGATCATTTTTTTATTGTTCGTGGAAAGACAATAAAACATGTTCCAATTTCTTTAATAATTTTGAGCTTTGCCATTTGAGCATAACAACAAAAATGACTACTTGCATGTATTCAGGCATGTTTTAAATTGCAAAGCCCTTTTAACTAACAGTAAAACAAATAGTGCAGAATTTTAAAAGAAACTGATTTATTGCACACACATATTTTGTTAATGACATCATTTAGACAGACTCCTGCATTGTGTAAAGCCATACCTGCTTTTGAAGTCTCTCTAAGGAGGTCTAACTTTTACTTTGAAGGAGTCAGACATATAAAGTCATCTGATTCATCCCAATCTTGTTACTGTACACACAATGCTGACTCCCTGTAACTACATATTCTCTAATAGCTCATATGAGTCCCTGATGAAAAGAGCTCTTTTAGGTTGGTGGCAACCATGCCCCTCCTCCACAGCTACCATGGCTAAAGGTCTATGTATGTGCATGTGAGGGGGAGGTAGGGACAGCATTGTTCCACCGACAGGCATATTCATTATCATAAAGGACTGTGTCTATGTAAATCTTACTTGTTGAATAGTCCAAAAATGGGATAGGAATAACCAAAACATACAGCCCAACTAAATCTAAAGAGAAATCAAAATTATTTCTCACAGTGGCAATTTTGTATGAACTTGTTTGGAAACCCTGTTGAAAAATACAGCATATGCTGGTTAGGTGTGTTTTGAAGCTGCTGGTTTAAGCTGGTTATGTGCTGGTCATGGGCTGGCTTAAAGGGGTCATCGGATGCCCATTTTCCACAAGTTGATATGATTCTTTAGGGTCTTAATGAAAGTCTATAATATACTTTAAAATTCTCAATGGTTGTGTAAAACAACACCTTTTTTACCTTGTCAAAATGAGTTCTGCAAAAATCATCCCATTCTGAAGGATTGTTTCTTTAAATGCAAATGAGCTCTGCTCGCCCCGCCCCTCTCTTCTCTCTATGGAGTGACTAGCAAGTTATTAGGAAAGGTGATTGCAGAGATTCATAAAACAACCCTTATACTCACTTCTGCTGTAGGTGAAGCTGGATCACGAATGAGTTGCGCGAACACAGACGCATTTATGTAGATCAGGAGGCACATTCCCTACACAAACAAATGTAGTCCACTGCATCTTTAGTGGCTCAGATGTCGGAGTAAATGACGACCACTATGTTCATTATAACATCCAGCAGCACAACACCTCAATTGCTCGATCGGAGATATTCTCGTCTAAGTTACATCCCTGCTCCGGCATCGAAACAGTGGAGGTCAGACTGTGACAGCTGATCTGAGGTAAGACGCTCATGTCAATCAACTATCGTGGGAGCGGCCTCTGTGGGTGTGACGCCACACCGACAGGCATCTAAGAATGGCTCGATTATAGGGTAGATTTGTACATACACACACATCACAACACACAGTAATGTTCAAACAACATGAAAAAGTGAACTTCCGATGACCCCTTTAAGCTGGTCATGTGTTGGTCCTAAGCAGGAGCTAGTTGCTTAGGACCAGCACATGACCAGCTAAGAATCATCTTAAACCAGGACCTACTTAAACCAGCCAAGCTTCAAAACATACCTAACCAGCATATGCTGGATTTTTCAACAGGGAATGTACGATTTTTAGAAAAAGTAAAGGCATCAAGGTCCACCCCAACCCTACCACTGAATCAAACCGCAAGTGGGGTGTAAGACAATTGCCAAGTCAAATAACAATTATTTATATAGTGCTTGTTACAGTACAGACTATGTCAAAACAAAACAAAATCAGGAGTTTAATTCCAGGCTGCAACAAAGTCAGATTGTGCAGAGGAATCATCTAGTTCCCTTGGTCTTGTACCGATGGGTGTCTAGGTGACGAGATCTTTACTGGGATCTGTCTTTGGAGCTTATCTAGTGGACATGGTTTCTGCTGACATTCAGGGCTGTAGAGGTCATTTCTAGGTGCTGATCCATCATCTGGACTGGATACAGACTGGATCTGGGTGGCTATGGTAACCTGGGAATAAGAATGAAACAGACTAATATTAACGTAGATGCCATTGTTTTTATGGTGTAACAAGTACAACGGGTGATATGGGAAGCCTAACAATCCTTTAAAGGATTTCAATAATATAAATGTGTTAAGTGTGTTATGTGTAAGCTAGGTTAAAGAGATGGGTCTTTAAACTGACAGAGTGTGTCTGCCTGCCGAACAGCACTAAGCAGATTGTTCCAGAGTTTGGGCGCTTAATAGGAAAAAGATTTTGATATTCTAGGTCAGGGACAGGCAACGTCAATCTTGGAGTGCTGCTGTCCTGCAGAGTTTAGCTCCAACCCTAATCAAACACAATAGAATAAGCTAATCAAGGCCTTCAGGATCACTAAGGCTACAGCCAGGTGAGTTTTTTTTTCAGGGTTGGAGCTAAACTCTGCTGGACATCGACACTCCAGGACCGACGTTGCCTATCCCTGTTCTAGGTATTATCAAATGGTCAGATTTTTGAGAACGCAGTGGATGTGAAGGACAATAATGTGAAAATAGCTTGCTCAGGTACTGAGGAGATAAACCATTCTGGCCTTTATAAGTAATTAGCAAGATTTTAAAATGTATACAATGTATAATAGGGAGCCATTGAAGTGTTGACAGAACCGGGTTAATATGGTCATACTTCTAGGTTCTGGTAAGAATTCCAGCTGCTGCATTTTGAACCGGCTGGAGTTTGTTAATTAAAGGTGAAGTCCACTTCCAGAACAAAAATTTACAGACAATGTACTCACCCTTGTCATCCAAGATTTTCACATGTTTCTTTCTTCAGCTATAAAGAAATTATGTTTTTTGAGGGAAACATTCCAGGATTGTTCTCCATATAATGGACTGGTATGGTGCCCCGATTTTGAACTTCCAAAATGCAGTTTAAATGCGGCTTTAAACTATCCCAAATGCGGTTGTAAATGATCCCAGCCAAAGAAGAAGGGTCTTATCTAGCAAAACGATCGGTTATTTTCATAAAAATAATACAATTTATCTACTTTTTGATGTCAAACGCTCATCTTGTCTCACGCTGCCTGAACTGTTTTTTTCCAGTTCATTACAGTTAGGGTATATCGAAAAATTCCCATCTCATGTTCTCCCTCAACGAGCGTTTGACAAAAAAGTAAATAAATTGTATTGTTTTTATGAAAATAACCGATCGTTTCGCTAGATAAGACCTTTCTTCCTCGGCTGAGATTGTTTACAACCGCATTTGGGATCGTTTGAAGCTGCATTTAAACTGCATTTTGGAAGTTCAAAATCGGGGCACCCTAACAGTCCATTATATGGAGAACAATCCTGAAATTATTTTTCTGGTATCAGTACTTTACTTCATTATTTATTTTTCTGACTACTTTTTACTTTTACTCCTTACATTTTTACTCAAATATCGGTGCTTTCTACTTATTACATTTTCTAACCAGGCTTGTTACTTTAGTTTTAATCAACATTTTGTGGATCACCATTCGATAACAAATCTCTAATAAATCATGGATCGGTTAGTCTTTACTGGCAAGGCGGTTTGGCTCGCGTGCTTTGTGTCTCCGGCAAACGGTTTCTATCAGAGTAATCATTGCAAGTGACTTAAGAATGGAGTAGAAGCACCTAGCAAAACTACTGACCCTTTCAGGACTTCAAGTGCAGGTCAGTTTGATCTGTAAACAGGCTGCTAAGAGTTGCTAGTAGTTTATGGTTGACTAAGTAAACAAAGACAAATCTAAGTGAAGGTGTAGGTCAAAGAGAGCATTTTTCTTATTTTGCACAGCCCCAGCCTAAGGTTTTAAACATTTATTTAAATGTGATGGCCATACAAAAAATAGGGTTGTCCATGGTTTCAGATTTTGTTGTGGGTGTATGGAATGACTTGGATGAGTGTGAGATTTCCCAGCCTGAACTTTTGTCCCAGTCTGGCCCTGTTCTACATAGTGGTTGTTTAGCCTTGATACATTCATTAGTTAACAAATTTTAAATGTAAGTTATTTTGTTTTACAGTTTTTCTTGATTGCTTTGATGCAGCCGTCAACTCAAACTCCACATTTTCAAAACAGTTAACACACAGGCCTAAACAGTGGCACTCATGGTCAAAATGACACATTTTGTTTGCAAAAGGCTCTAACAAAAGCAAATTTTACCTTCAAACAACACAACTTGCAAACAAGTACATGAGCTCTTTCAGTCAATCATTACACAATGGACAACAACATACAAAATACAGAACTCAGTACACCATTGCTTGTCATTGTAGCCTATTACCAGTGCCATTTGTTGTCTTTCTATATAGGCTGTGTCAAATTTGCCTTTTTGCAAAGAATTGGATCCAGAATAAGAAATGCTTTGATGCATTTTTTCTCGATTCCATGACATTCATGTTTTTTCAAACCGTGTCTGAAAACCGAAATACTGTAAATATTACAGAGAATACATGTAAACCAAAATACAGTAAAATCTATTGGAGTATAAGAAATTAAGAAAATAAAAATAAAATCTATTACAGTAAAGTATAAAAATCTATTAGAGTAAAAGACATAGCCACTATTGATGCTCAGTTTCTTCTGTCTTGACGATGGGGCCACATGGCCTCATCCACATCACATTCAATATCCTCTCTTGCAATGCACCTAGGGAAAAATCTTCTTGCATGCCTTATCCAACCATGACATTCCTCTGCACCCATTTCTTGGGCAGCAGCAGTCATTGCATTCAGCAAGGGCATTTGCTCATAGGGATGGTGATCATAAACCTTCCACCTCCAAGCACTGAAGAACTCCTC
>JAHKKF010507559.1:0-12213 GCA_019740295.1 Labeo calbasu
AGTTAAACTGCCCACTGTTCTTCAGAAAAATCCTTCAGGTCCCACAAATTCTTTGGTTTTTCAGCATTTTTGTGTATTTGAACCCTTTCCAACAATGAGCATGTTTACATGCACACCAATAACTCACAAACATCAGCTTATTAAAATAACCAGGTTTCCCCATTTACATGCACATCAGTAACCTGACAACACAAGTAAGCTGTGTTTACATGAATTTATTAATAAATCAGTCTATTTCCCTTTAGTGACGTCAAAATATATGCATCTGACTCTGAGTATTCCATACGTTTGTCAGTTGCGATGTTAAACAAAGCTTGCAACATGTCAGCGCGAAACTTACAGCTCATATTATCCTCTCATGCAGTTATAAATGCAGCGTTTTGCCTGTACCACTTTGGCTGCACGAGATGAGAACCCTTTTATCATTTTCTGAGCCATAACGAGTCTGCTTTTGTGATATATTTCCTTCTTTCTTTACCGCAAAGCGTTTGCTCTGTCTAGATGCGCTTAAATCTGCACTAACGATGCGTTTCTGTCACGCATCACACATGCGCATTTCAGTAAGCCAACAATAAACGGGTTATTGCATTTACATGTTGTGCGAAATCAGGGTAGGAAGCAAAAAATTACCTGTGTCAACCACTTTATGCTTACGTCGTTTATGACCTCACTCTGATAAAATAAAATGGGTCATTGCTTTTACATGGCCACCTGCGTTTTCGGCTTATTAAGCATAATCGCCGTAAGAACGTGCATGTAAACGTGTTCAATGACGGTGTGATTTTGAGATTCAATTTTTTACACTGAGGACAACTGAGGGACTCATATGAGAAGGTTCAAACACTCACTGATGCTTCAGAAGGAAACAATACATTAAGAGCTGGGGGGGGGGGGTGAAAACTTTTGGAATTTGAAGATCAGGGTAAATTTAGCTTATATTGTCTTCTGGGAAACATGTAAGTATCTTCTGTTGCTTCTGAAGGGCAGTACTAAATAAAAAAAATATGATATTTAGGCAAAATAAGAAAAATGTACACATCTTCATTCTGTTCAAAAGTTTCCACCCCCTGACTCTTAATGCATTGTGTTTTCTTCTGCAGCATCAGTGAGCGTTTGAACCTCCTGTAATAGTTGTGATTGAGTATCTCAGTTGTCCTCAGTGTGAAAAAATGGGTCTCAAAATCATACAGTCATTGTTGGAAAGGGTTTGAATACACAAAAAATCCTTAAAGACCAAAGAATTTGTGGGACCTGAAGGATTTTTCTGAAGAACAGCGGGCAGTTCTTGTGTAGGTAAACTTTGAACTTGCCATTTTTATAAATGTAACTATTATTTTCTCTTGTGGACTATATGTAAACATCGTTTATGTGAAATATTGTATTCAGGTCATTACTAAATAAAAATAACATGTATTTTTTGTATGATCCCTCTTATTTTGGTAAAATAATTTGCATTGTTTTTAGATTCTGCAAGGTTTATGTAAACTTTTGACCTTTTTCCTAGGTAAACTATGGTGCTATGTGCTTCTTAAACACATTTTCATAGATGTAACGTTATATTATCGGCATATATGTTAATTTGACCGGAAATATAAAGCATTGTTCCAGTCGGGCGAGACTTGCGCATTCAGGAAAAAGGTAGACGATAGGAAAAAAGCTTCTTGAGCACCATATCAGCATACTATTATGATTTCTAAAGGATCATGTGACACTGAAGACTGAAGTAATGACTTATAAAACTTCAGCTTTGCCATCACAAGAATAAATTAACGTTACATTTTAAAATATAATGGTGAACAGTTACTTTAAATTCGAATGATATTTTACAGTATCACTCCCAGACAGCACACACAAGATGTCTGTTAAAGATCTCTTAATCTGGAAAGCATCTGCTGTGTACAAACGTCTGGCAGACGTCTGTAAGATGTCAGTTTTACATACATTCTAAATCATAAACACCTCAAAGACATCTAATAGACATCTATTTGACATCTGATAGGAAACAATCAATAGACGATGAGCAAACTATGTCTCCGAGATGTACGTGTGCTATCAGGGCTGTTTTTATCAAATAAATTCAGCCTTGTTAAGCATAAGAGACTTCAAAAACGTAGTTATTCCAACCTTGTGTGTATTATTGCAGCTATTACTGATTTGATCCTGAGGAAACATTTCCTTCCTCCACTTAAGAGGAAAAATAGGAGGAAAGTAGAGAAAAAAATGGTTATGGTGGGACACTTACAATGAAAGTAAGTGGAGTCACTTTTGGAGCATTTAAACGTATAAATGTGCAGTGTATAATTTGATAAAAGCACTCACACTATTTCTGATAACGTGCTGTCTGTTATTTGAGCCGTAATGCTGTTCAAATCATTGTTTTTATGGTCATTTTGTGGTTTTAGCCGTTAAGTTGTCATGGCAACAAAGTTGTAAAACTGGATATATCTTTACACGAAGAAAGGTCAGTGATGTTTCTTCACACAAAAATCATGTTAACAAGCATATTGTTTGTCTTGTGGCTATATTGCTGAAATTATGAGTATTTTAATGTTTGAATTACATGCCTCACTGTAACCCAGTCATAAGTGGAAATTATTTTTTTAGTGATTAAAATCTCTCGAATGAGCTTAGCTTACAAAACCAAGAATATTTTTTCAAGCCTAAACATTTTGAAAGATGAAGTTTTCTAGTGCGTTTGAGCTTGAGTGTGAATGAATGTTGCTGGAGCGTGTGCAGACGTTTGCAGGTCTGTTAAGGGATAGAGAGTGGCATAAATCAGAGGAGATGGGTATTGTTATGCTTGGAGTTGTCTCTGCTTTAGGACTGAGCTCACTCTCAGAGCTGCTGGCAGATTTATACACGCACACACACAATTTATTTTGCATTGACAGATTGAGCTGAAATATGAAATCATTCTGGACATGGGCTGCACTGTTGGCAGGAGCCGTGAGTGTGTGTGAGAGAGAGAGAGAGAGCGTGTGTGAGTGTTGATTTTGGAGGGAAGGAGAGTGGATTGAAGAGGAAAGAATCAAAACAAGGAGAACGAGAGGTTTAGAGGATGCGGACGGAAGAGCAAACAAACAGCGGAACAGAAAAGAGACCAAAACAGCAGACGCTGAAGATACTGAGAACAAAACGAGATTGTTCATTTTTGATTCACAGAGGTTAGTGTAGGGTTATTATTGAAAACTCATCTCTGATGGAAAGAAGTAGCTTAAAAACATGTTTGAAGAAAACAGCAGTGATTAAGTGCTTATCAAATGCCGGAATATTATAACCTGTGTGGGAGAAGACGTCTCATCTGCAGTATGGTATGGCATATGATGGTTACTGATGAATAAACAAGACAACAAAGCAAGAAAAAGTTAGAAAGTGAGAGCAGGTGCTTTTATGGTTTCAGATTTAAACTTCTTGTTATTGTTATATAAAGGTCACATTAAAAGTAAAAACTTTTTAAATTTCTCTATTTATTCTTGCTGGTTTCTAAATGTCTTTTAACTTTGTTTTACATAGAAAAAAATAATAATAAATTGATGCAGAAGCAGTTTTGACTCAGAAATTGCTGGTAAATTTCCCAAATAAATACAAAGAACTGGCAAGTAACAAACTGAATTAAGCATTAAAAGACTGAAATAGCATTTTCACGTAAATCCGGTAACTCCAGTAAACTTGATTTACAACTTCTGTTACACTTTATTTTAAGTATCCTTGTTACAGTGTAATTATGCCATTAAGTACTATTAATTAATTAACTACATGTACTTACTATGTTTTTAGGTTTAGGATTAGGGTTTGGCTTAAAGGGTTAGTTCACCCAAAAATGAAAATTAGCCCATGATTTACTCACCCTCAAGCCATCCTAGGTGTATTTGACTTCCTTCTTTTAGATGAATCAAGTTGGAGTTATTTAAAAAAATGTCCTGGCTCTTTCAAGCTATATAATGGCAGTGGGTGGGTGTTTCGCTTCAACAGGTCAAAACAAGTCCAATAAAGTGCATCCTTCCATAATATAGGCCACAATATAGGTGAATAAAGACCTCCTGTAGTGAATCGATGCGTTTTGGTAAGAAAAATATCCATATTAAAAACGTAATAATCACTTTAATCTAGCTTGCGCAAACTGTTATACACGGAAGCAGCTCCGGGTGGATGACGTAGGACGTATACGTTGCGTATGCGCCGGTGAGTCTCGCAAAAACCAGCGTTTGTTTACAAAAGCAAAGGAAGCAAAGTTTCTTTACTTTAGCAAATGAAACCCGGTCTGCTCTTGGCTTATATCGAAATCCTCCGACATTTTTCTTTACAAATCCTCATTTTGTGCTTCCAATTCGTGACCGACATCATAAGTCATCCACCCGGCGCAGCTTCTGTGTACAACAGTTTGCTTGAGAAAAGGGATTATTACGTTTTAAATATGGATATTTTTCTTACAAAAATGCATTGATTCGCTACAGGAGGCCTTTCTTCACATATTAACCCTTAAATGCATACCGTCTTTAGCGACCCGGGCATCATTTACTACCCTCTCCCTCCTTCATTTTTTTTAAGTTTGACATCGGCTTTCTTAGTATTCCTCAATCTATTCATTATAAACAATAAAATAAGAAAAAAGCAATAAAATCTAAAAGAATCTCTGTTTTCTGATTGATTTTTTTGTTGTTGTTGTAAAAAGTGTATAGGTTCGCTAGAGACCTGAGGTGTGTAACAGTGTAAGTATATTTTTCGTGCACAAAATATGTAAATATCTGATGACTGAATTAATGCAATTCACCTCGAGTCCTCGAGGCGGCACTGTTTGATAGACAATAATGACGTGATTAGTATCACAGCCATAAAACAAAAGAATATCTTTAGGAAAAATTGAGTTGGTTTGAATGGCTTTACTGCGGAGCAATTATTGTATGCAAAAAACATAAATGTCACTGTCATTTGATAGTGGATGTGGTGAATTAGCTGCCAGCGATCAAAATAATGGTTTTAAAGTCACTGAAAACGATAGTTTTGCAAATATGCTTAATGTACTGTGGAAGTGCGTTTTGGCGATGACGGTGATGGTAAAATCATCTGCTTAAACTGAACCCTTCTAAGTTTCAAAAGGTAATGAATTATGCTTTATTTTATTCTTCTGTAATTGTTCTTAAAATATCAAGAGAGGTTTTTTGTTTTGTTTTGTTTTTTTTTTTGCTATTGCAGCAGTTAGAGATCCATCCGTGCTGGATATATAGGTCTGGGTCGCTAAAGACTCTAAAATGTAATAATGATTGGCGAAACAGTCATGCGTTAAAGGGTTAAAAAAATATTTTAATGCAGTTAACGCACTGGCCCCGCCCCCAAACCTGTACATCATTTTACATTTAGTTGACTGTTACAGTTGTACAGTGTTTTTGTCACATATTTATATCACATGATAAGTGATATCACACCAGCAGTGAAAGCAATATCAGACGAGTGCTGATTTTGTCCCGAATACGAGTTAAAATGTGATTTTATACAACAGTTCAGTAAATAAGAAGTTGATATTGTTTTATACAGGTATTTAAAACACAATATTATGTGTTTTTGCTCAATTTTGCAGATATTCTCTTTAAGGTCATAGCGGAATTGTTGTGCATCTCCGAGCAGTTGAATGAATCCGCGTTTTGAACGAATCGTGTGAACCAATGATTCAAAGTCCCATTCATAAAGTGAGCCGTTTACTAAATCCCTAAATGAATCAGCTGTTTGAATGAATAAATGACTCATAAAGACATTTACCTCCACCTGCTGGCAGATTTAGTTTCTTATTTAGAGCATAATTTCATTAAATAAATAAATAAATAAAAAATAATCATAACAATAATATAAAAATACTGAGATGTTTCTCAAATTATCTTCTTTTATGTATAGTTTACATTAGGCAGTTGTCGCGTAAATGTGTATGTGTAATAAATTTTATGTTGAATCAAACAAAAAATGATTTTCTAAAGCTAAAGTTTGTAATGCCTACTTGGTACTTTTTCATTTAACACAAAAATAGCTTTAAATAATCTTTTTTGGGTATTTTCACAGTCAATTTTTTTTTTGTGATTTTTTGATTAAATCTAACAGAAGAAATTGCTGAATAAAAACATTATTTTGTTTTCTTTGCACACAAAAAGTATTCTCGTAGCTTCAAAAAATTTTGATTAAACCACTGATGTCACATGACTATTTTAACAATGTCCTTACTACTTTTCTGGGCCCTGAACTAATACATGATATGAGATCTGGTGCAAAACAATATGACTTTCAGAAAAATGACATATTTCTCCTGACAGAATAAAAAATGACAACATGCATGTTTGTCCACTGGTGTTATTGGACAAAATAAATAAACAAGTTTGAAATGTTGTTTTTCAACAATCCACAGGGCCAAATTGTTGTAGAAACCCTATAATTATCAACATAAAAAAACAAGCTTAAATCTGTTAAAACACAATCCAATTTAAAGCATTCATCAATTGTGGTCATTTTGTACTTTTGTAAATTATCATGTTGAATTATGCCACCCATGAGGCATGCTGGGTAATGGCGACTCTCATTAAGCTTTATGCGAGAGAGCGCGCGCCGATCACATGCACCGGTGAGAGCTGTGCTCTCTCATTAGATCTCTTAATGTCTCCCCATATTTCATTCAGCTGCCGTTTACATTACACGTCTTTCATTTACGTGTAGAATACAGGCAGGGTGCCTCACTTCAGCTCCAGCTTTCTGTTCATCCCCTGCTTTCTTGTGTTTTATCTCCATCCTCCCACTCTCCTGATCCCTTCTCTTTAGATGCCTGTCTCTTTTGCTTAAAGTCATTATAGTTCAGTCAAAATCTCCGTCTCTCTCTCGCTCTCGTTATCTCTGGCCCTCCTACAGACTTCCTCTTCCTTTCCTATTAGTGTCGCTCTGTAACCTAGCAACGGACAGGCTGTTTAATCAACAGACAGATTCAGTGATGATGAAACTCTGAAATAGGACAGGCTCCGTTGAAATGTCTCTCTGTCTTTATACAGATATGAACGCACTTCTTTTTGCCCTAGTTAAACATTTATATACGTGTTGTGAGTGCCAGAAGAGCAGACAGAGGACAGCGTAATGAGCAAACAAACAAAAACAACATAAACATCACACTTTTTCTCAGTTTTTCTGTCATGTCTACTAGGCAAAATCCACAAAATGAGTCGTTTGTGATCATGTCACAATCACACATAGACTGGCTTGTGTTTTTCAGAGAGGTTGTGCCGTTCTTTCTGGCCAGCAGTTTATGCTATTCCCGAAAATAAACCTCTGCACATATTTTCCTTGAATGAGATTTCACCTTAACTGCCTGCCGCCTGTTCGGCGCTTCACCTCCATGGACAATCTCACTCCCTCACGCTCGCTCTGTGAAGGAAAGCTCAAGAGTAAATGGTTATCATTTAATTGAGGCTGTTTCTCTTTATTTTCCCTCCTCTCTCCACCTCTCTATCGCTCTTTCTGTCCTCTGTGAGCTTGACTGCAACAAATCAGGCTAGACTAGAGGAACAACATCAGTCCTGCTGCTGACACACACATAAACGCACACACATGCACCGTTGGGTAAAATATAGAATTTAGAATATACACATTTAATTACTGCAGTGTCTAGAAGGAAAACGGAGCCAAAGCATTGATGACTCATTCTGTTCATCCTGTTAAGATTATTTTATTTAAAATAATATTTATGTGTGAAACAGAGTAGTCATGTTACTATAAACTTCAACGCTGTCAAAACAAATAGCACAAGATGTCAAAACAGATTTTCATCTTGCGATACAACACCACAAAATCACAATAACTTTATGAAAAATATATATATATTTAAATGTAATTAAAATGTAATTATTAAGTATTCTGGTAAATAAAGGATGTGTTCTTCTGGCATGTTCCTTACAATGAAAAAAAATAAATAAATACAATAAATAACAAAAATTACACTAAAGTTTTTAAAAATTATTAAATAGCATTTTTGTGTATATGTGTGTATAGTAAAAAAAAAAATGTATATTTATTTTGTAATGTTTATGGTATATTTGTGTGTGTATATGTAGCCTACATGTGTTTGTATACGTGTGTGTGTGTATGAGTGTATATGTAAATGTGTAAATATATGTAGATATGTAAATATATAAATGTGTGTATATATGTATTTATGTATGTGTGTGTATACACACACTATGAAGGGAATTGTAGATCACAATTACATTTACTTTTGTTTATTCAGATTTATAAATATGTAATCTTCTATATATTGAGACTAATAATGATATATTCTGATTTGTATCTATATATATTTAGACTTATAATGATATATTCTTATTCATATCTAAATATTCAGACTTGTAAATATATATTCTGATTTGTATCTATATATTCAGTCTTATAAATATACTGATATGTATCTATATATTAAGACTTAAAACTATATATTCTGATTTGTATATATTCAGACTTATGATATATTCTTATTTGTATTTATATATTTAGTCTTATAAATATATATTCTGATTTGTATAAATTAAGACTTAAACTTATATATTCTGATTTGTATCTATATATTCATACTTGTAAATGTATGTGCTGATTTGTATCTATATATTCATACTTGTAAATAGATATTCTGATTTGTATCTATATATTCACAGTTATAAATATATTTTCTGATTTGTATCTATATATTTAGTCTTATAACTATATATTCTGATTTGTATAAATTAAGACTTAAACTTGATTTGTATCTATATATTCAGTTATAAATATATTTTCTGATTTGTATCTATATATTTAGTCTTATAACTATATATTCTGATTTGTATCTATATATTCATACTTGTAAATATATGTGCTGATTTGTATCTATATATTCAGTCTTAAAATTATATATTCTGATTTGTATATATTCAGACTTATAATGATATATTCTTGTTTGTGTCTATATATTCAGTTATATATTTTCTGATTTGTATCTATATTTAGTCTTATAAATATATATTCTGTTTTGTATCTATATATTAAGACTTTAAAAGGGTATATTCTGATTTGTATCTGTATATTCAGACATAATGATATATTCTTATTTGTATCTCTATATTAGGACTTAAAAATATATATCCTGATTTGTATCTATATATATTTAGACTTCAATGTATATTCTGATTTGTATCTATATATTCAGACTTATAATAATATATTATTATTTGTATCAAAATATTCAGATTATAGATATATATTTATCTAATCTGTCTATAAAAATATATTTATCTAATACGTATCTATCTATCTATCTATCTATCTAAATATATATTCTTATTTGTATCTATATATTCAGATTTAATGTGATATATTCTATGTACATTTATCAAATATAAATTAATAACATGAAATATATAATTATATTAAGTATATTTGTTAAAAATAATGAATACATGGAATTTCTTTGAAACATTACATTTTGATTATAGAATATTACAGTATATATAGAACTTCTATATAAATCTATATCCTGTTACTTTCTGGAATTAAAGGGCACCCTCAGTTCTGAACGGAAAACAGTTATGGAGCTCTGGCCATATCCAGTGTCATCCTGCATTTGGATTCAGACTGAGCTGTTTATTTATTTATTTTTACCAAGATAGATTTTTGGGTGAGAAGAAGGTTATTAAAAGTGTATGCATCACAGCGGAGCTGCGTTATGTCCACATTTCACACACACACACACACACACACACACATACACATACACAAACACATTTCTCTGCAACCCAGAAAACATATAAGTCTTATTTATTTACCTTTCACTTACTAACTCTACAGAATACACACATAAATGCAAACGCACAGAGACACAGGCTTCCTCTATAATTTATTGTGGCATTTGTTTATTATTCAGAGTTTGGTCTTGACTCAGAAATGTTTTAGCCCTTATCTCGAAAGGTCCCTGAATCGTTTGAGGAATGTCGACACTGTGAGCTCTATGTGTATCTGCGCCTGTCAGTGTATTTGTGTAGGATTGTGCGCCTCTGCATGTGGTAGTGTCAGATAGTGTGTGTGTGTGGGTTCATCTTTACCTTTCTGTGTCAGTGTTAAAGTGTGCTGCTGCTCTCTGGAGGTTGCTGTGAGCAGTTCTGACTGAAGTCTTTATAATAAAAGTGCTTTATACTCTGTTGTCACTAGGGGCCGCTGTAGAGCATCATTAAAGGCTCTGGATATTTCTTTCTTTCTTTGTAGGCTTTTTTGTGGGAAAGAAAGTGTGTCACTTTATGTCAGTGTGACAAATCATTAGTACGGCCTTTTCAAAGCACAGAAAAAAGGATTTTATCTAGCATTTATTAGTATTCTTTCTGTTCCTTTCAAACTCTTTCAGTCTTCTGTCCTACTTCACATTTAAACCCGGAGGATAGAGACGCTACTGCTTATTGTCCCAATAGAGACGCTACTGCTTATTGTCTCTGTGTGTCCCCTGCTGTGGCTCATTGTGTGGCATTCTCAACAAATCAGAGCGTTGTCATCCTTCGTTTCCTCCGCATGCATGAACGCACAAACGCACAAACACATTTTATGTCAGGAACCCTGCTGAAAAATACATCTTAAACTAGTTGAAGCTGGTCTTCGCTGGTGTGCTGGCTAGTTTTAGAGGGGTTTGAGGCACTTTTTAGGCATCTTAGACATCCAGCTTTAACCTGTTGAGATTTACTCTTGCTCTTAAAGGGATAGTTCACCCAAAATTACTCACCCTCATGTCGTTCCAAACTCATAAGACCTTCGTTCATCTTCAGAAGACAAATACAAAAGATATTTTTGATGAAATCTGAGAGCTTTCTGACCCTGTATACACAGCAACACAACTTTTTATTACTTTAGCATACGTGTTTGCTGTGTATTCACGTGTTTCGTCTCTTCGATAACACTTGGCATCCTCTGTTGTATCCGTGACACATTGCTGCTGAAATATAAAAGTGAATTAATTGGTGAATTGCGTTTCAGTGCATCAACTGAACTGAGATGGAATGCCTCCCATCTCCGCAATCTGCTCAGACATCTTGTTTTGAAATCTGTGAGATTAACACAAAGAGAGCGAGACAGAGAGAGTGTTGATTGAGTGAATCAGATGAGCTGTGTTGTGGCAGTTAGCCGGCTAGTTCCAGCCAGGTGGTCTTCTGATGGATATGACACCCCCTACAGAGTGCCAACCTACCTCTGTGTCTAAAAATAATGCTGCTGCAGATGAAAATCAGATCGGGACGTCACACTAAAAATAATCTAAGGCAGAGGTGAAGAGTCCAAAGTGCTCTTCAGAGACTTTTAAACACTTTGTTTCTTTAAATCTCTTTGCAGAGGTTGAACAAGCATTTTTAACCAGTTTTACATCATTTGTAAGAATAAATAAGAATTTCAATTCAAACAGGATATTTCAATATACAAAAATACACTCACATATATATAGAAAGATGAGAAATTGAATAAATTAATCATTTAAAAAGAAGAATTATTTTTTATCTTTTATGTCTAAAACTAACCCACTTTGCAAATTAGGCAAAATGTATTTATAGAACTTTGCTTTAGACAAAAGCTTATTTGTCTCTGACACACTTTGAACCACAAGATCCAGCTGAACTGTCCTTAATATTTTATCGATTTAATTAGAAATATAGCTGCAAGCAGCGATTACTAGGGTTCAAGCACTTAAGGCATTTAAGCATATAAGGGAAAAGACATTACATATTATTTAGCAAGACTGTGCCCACCTAAATTAATGATTAAAAAGCATTTTTGGCAAATACAGGCAGTTATAAATAATAGAAATATGATATTTTGTAACGTTTATGACTGTTATAGCACTAGCTGTGGTCCAATCCCCTTAAAACTTTCCATGCTTGTTTAGAAACACCTGTCGCACGTGCTCAGCGGGTTTCGTGAAGTTTTGAGTTTTAAGTCTTTAGGCTTTTGGATTTTGGGTAAATTTGGACAGGCCCGTTTTCTAAACGACCCCGTTATAGCTTCCCAAAGGGTAAATTGTAACATTTTTTTTAATTATTAGCCTAGAGAGTCCAGAGAATTGTACTGCAGTGTTTTTATCCGGATTGAGTGAAAAACCTAGGACTAGTTCGCAAAAGTAGGTTTTTACATCTTCTCAATCATTTAACAAATGTTTTGATTGACAGCAGTGGTTCTAGAGGGGAAGTTATAGAG
>JAHKKF010507570.1:0-12336 GCA_019740295.1 Labeo calbasu
AATAAATAAATATACTTTCTGACATTAATCACTTACTTTTCTTTTTTTTTTTTTTTACTTAAAATGAGAACAGTGTTCAGTTAACAACAGGCACATGTTAGTAATGACGTTTTTTTATTCATCAGTAAACACACTGTCGCACACATTACAGTCAGTCCTTTAGAAAGGCTCAGGCGTGCCGTTCATTCAGATTCATATATCATTCAACCTGAGGGTCTCCATCTGACATTCCCTTTTCCTGAGCGCTCCTAAGCATCTCCCCCAGCATCCCTCTTTCTCTCTCTCAGAGCTCAGCAGTGGGGACAGAGATTAGCCTAACCAGATTAGAGTGCTCTAATGCATTATTCCTCAACCCTTCCCTCCACTGCAAATCCACTCATGTGAAAATAATACACATCCCTGTGTCAATCACTCTGGCCTGACCCCATTGGGGGCCAAAGCAGCCTCAGCACCGCTCTACAGTCATAACTAACTATAACAAATGCGACCTCTGGAATCCAGCACTGTAAACAGGGACGCATTGGGAAAAACTTCGAGGAACGAAGTTGTTGTGTACAGTCGGTTGGGGTAATGAAATTGGCCGTATATTTAATGCCAAAGGATGTTGAAATTCTGCCATGCAGCGCAGAGGTCTACTGACACGAGGTTGCCATGGAAATTAAGTGATGCCATATTTTGACATGATAATGTCCTGCACTGGCTGTCTGACTTGGTGGGGTTCAGCGAGGGGGATAATCTATTCCTTCCCTTTGAGATGCTGCTGGCCCGGGGGGCGGGGGAGAGGAGCGCCAGGAGAGCTCTTCTGTCTTCAATCATATCAGAGGAAAGCTCCTCCATTAGAGGCACAAAGACATCTGAAGTCCGAGAGAGAGCAGAGGTCTCCTCTTATTTCCTGCGTAATGTATTCTGGGAAATCATCTGGATTTATTCCTCCTGCTGAAGTCAGGAACCTGCGCGGGTCTGCTGGAGTCACTGCGTGAACATCGATATTGACACGTTTGGACACATAACCTGGCTGTTTGTTACACTTCAGCGCACACACACACACACCTGTATGGACCCCACAACCGACCGCTGTGTAAAGGCATTAATTATAGATAAGAGGCAGATGAAAGATTGATGACTGGTTGATAAAGTGTGTGCCGATCCCGTCGGCTCTGTAAAGACATCAGGAAGGAGTCTTGACTGCTTGACAAGACGGTCCAGAGGGAGCAACAGCCATAGGTGATGACATTTAGCATATACATCTTCTGCTTTGCTGTCTGCAGGAATCAACAGCTGAAGAATATAAACGCTTTATGGAATATATGTGACCCTGGACCACAAAACCCATCTTAAGTAGCAATAGCCAAAAATACATTGTATGGGTCAAATTTGGCATATATCTTTTATGCCAAAAATCATTAGGATATTAAGTAAAGATAAAGTTCCATGAAGATATTTTGTACATTTTCTACCATAAATATATCAAAACGTATTTTTTTTTAAAGTGATATGCATTGCTAAGAACTTAATCTGAAAAACGATGATTTTCTCAGTACTTTTTTTTTTTTTGCACTCTCAGATTCCAGGTTTACAAATGGGGCCAAATACTGTCCCATCCGACCAAACCGTACATAAATGGAAACCTTATTTATTCATCTTTCAGATGAATGAATATAAATCTTAATTTAAAAAAAAAGACCCTTATAACCGGTTTCTGGTCCAGGTTCACATATGATAATAAAGTTTTTATTTTTCAGTTGTTCCACAAAAACAGTCAATGTGAAGTGAAAATTTAGTCTTTTTACTTTTTGCACAAAACAATTCAGAACTCTTGTAGTAAATACAAATGTAACAGTATAAATAAATAAGGAATGAAGGAACCTGTATGACTTATTTTCTTCTGTGGAACCATTCAATGGAAGTCAATGGAACCATAAGTCTTTAATTGCCAAATTCTTCAAAATATCTTTTATGTTCCACAGACAGTCATAAAGACAAACAGGGAGTATATTATAACAGAGTTTTTATTTTTTGGGTGAAGTATACCTTTAACAAACAATATCTAATTGATATTGTCACAAACTCAAAGTTAAATATCACCAAGGAGTTAAATATTAGACAAAACTTATGACAATAAGTCCCAGCTTGACTTTTTACGGTTTAATATTCAGTTACACTCATCTCATGTTGATTCTTTACTTTAGACACTTTAGATTAGAACATGAAATGTAATTAACTGAATGAAAAATAATTAAATACTGTTTCTGTAGCATAATTAAACCCCATGACGGTTCTTACTGACGCAAGAAACTGTCACCTGTTTACAAAATGTGCTTTTGTTTTGAAGAGACAATCACTTAACTATAACAGTGTTTTACTCATCCCAAATGTTCTTCACTTGTCTGAATGACGCAACACATAATACATTGTCTTCCATCAGTAACAGAATGAGACAGTGATACATTATATATATATTTCTTACAAATAGTGTACATATACATCATATATAAATTTCATTCTATGTCTATGTAATATTGTGTGTGTGATTTTATATAGGCTTAGCCTATATATCAGAATAGGCTTTCACACAAACTAAAACAGGCTTTCACTCTCTTTTGTCATCCTATTACAGGCAGGGAAAAACCCTTCTGAAGTCTTCACACATTCAATTACAAAACCTGTTTACTCTGAGCCTCCCGAACTCCCACACCTCTGACGTATTCACGCAATTGTTTCCTCTTCTGGAGGAAAAGACGTGTCATGAAAATTATTTACATATTTAAAAAAAAAACAACAAATCGACGGCTTATGGTCATTTTCAAAAGTACGCATTTACGTAAAAAAGTAAAAACATCTTTCAGATGATTACCAGCACTTTGTTGTGGTAATGAGGAGCACTGAGCAGCGTTTATTGATTATGCCATAATCCTACACGAGTGAGACTCGGCAGAGAGGATCATGGGAAGGGAAGTTATTTCACGCAAGCATAGGTGAGCAGCTTTCCTGGACAAACTTCTGTACAAGGCTCGTTTGTTCGTGACAAAATCAGAACATTCAGCGCTTTATTGCGAACCTGATTAAATGAAAACAGGCCTTAATCCGACGGCGTCTGCTGTATCGGTTTGCCCACACGTCTCTGTTAGACATTTGTAACCTAATTCTGTTTTGTTTTAACTGCAAGCTTAGCTGCAGGGTGTCTTGGCAAGGTTAAGCTAACATGACGTAGCGCCAGGAATAGCTGCAAGGTGTGAGATGTTGAAATCGACTCCACTGACATGAAGCTTTAATTAACTTGGGGCAAAAACAAGTCGGAAAGTTTTAACTCTCTTTAAACACTGTTTATTTAACTTTTTACGTCATAAATCATAATTGTAAGTAATGTAAAATAATTGATCCGTTTTGAATAACTAAACTTTCATACTACCCACATAACTAATCATATTTGTCATTAATGTAATAAAACCCATCCGCACTGTCTGCATGGCACTGCTTACCTACTCATTTTACACTCGGAATGTATTTAAAGGAAGTCCATATTGTAAACAGCTTGAAAAGGTGCAGTCATTGACTCCTCCATCGATTAGCTGCTGAGGAGAGCTCAGTGTGTTGCGACATCAGACTCCTCCTCTCAAAGAGAAGATCTGATGCTCTTTTATAGACATATCTCATGTGGGGGATGACGGCAAATGCTATTCCTCAATTATTTACACCGCTTAAATGGCAGCCACTGCAGGGTGTCCATGACATGTGTGTGTTTGAATGAGATATTTTATATTTGAGATATTTTTTCATTTAGATGAAATGAAAATGTTGCTCTCTTAAGAGATTTAAATTAGTCACGGATGTTTCAAGAAATATATAGTTGATATATTTGCATGCATTGCGTTCTAATTGCTTGTTTGTTTGATTGTTAGTTTGAGAAAGTGTTTTTTTATTAAGGTAAATATAGTAAACATATGCATTTATGAAATTAATGAGAATTGCATTTAATCATACAGATTTGCATATTTTACGCTTGACCATGTACAGTTTGATATATCGTGTACAGCCTGACTGTTCTTGTCGCAAGGCTGCCCTCTATCTTTCAACCGTGTGAATGCATAGTATCTTACTCTAAATGTTAGAGACGTTTACCCAGTTTACTCAATTGTGAATGCTAGAGAAAGAAGAGAGCGATACCTTAAACTGGATGGTGGAACTGACAGTTAATTGATTTGAACAGACAACTGACTGCTGTTGGTTGCGTGTGAATAATAGCACGCAAACATCGTCATTATGGATATGAACTGGAATTTCAAAGCTCTAATGTAATATAAGGTTTGTTATAAATGTAGAGGGTTAACAAAAAAAAATCTTTAAGGATGTTACCGCATGGAGGAGGTCTGGTGCTTAATGATCGTAATAATGTATAATGTAATGTATATCTCACTTAACAGGGAACGTCCTGACAACTTTGGCTTATGTTTTAGAAAGGTTCTCTCAAACAACTGGTATATTCTTCTGGTAACACTAATGGAATGTTTGTTTAGAATTATTTGATTTTTAATAATGTTCTCAAAACGTTAGCACAAAGTGGGGGAAAAAAAAGAAAAAGGAACATTTCATGTCTGCAGTTTTTTGTTAGTAACTAGATGTTTTAAACGTTCGGGGAACATTCAGAACATAACAGGAACATTAGCAAAACTTGCATTTTTAAAAATAAGTTTGTCAGCTGTTATCAAAAGTTACATCAAAAACAAGAACCGACAGTGAAATATACACTACCAGTCAACAAGTTTTGGAAAGTAAGATTTGTAATGTTTTCAAAGAAGTGTTTTCTGCTCACCAAGACTGCATTTTTTTTTTTAAATCCAAAGTACAGCAAAAACTGTAAAATTGTGAAATATTTTTACTATTTAAAAAAACTCTTTTCTGTTTGAATATATTTTAAAATATAATTTATTTATGTAATTTCAAAGCTGAATTTTTAGTTCTATTACTCCAGTCTTAATTACTCTAGTCTTCCATAATTCTAATATGCTTATTTGCTGCTCCAAAAAAAAAAAAAAGTATGGAGTAATGATGCTTAAAATTTAGCTTTGATTACAGAAATAAATTACATTTCAAATAGTAGAAACATTTGGCAATATCACTGCTGTTGATGTATTTTGGAATAAATAAAGGCAGGCTTGGTGAGCAGAAGAGACTTTAAAAAACATTAAAACTTTTGACTGGTAGTGTATTTAAGAGAAAATAATTAATTGAAAATACCCATTAGATTGTATACTGTACATTAATAATGTAATATTACAATTTAATGCCTGAATTGTGCTTTACATGTAAAGCTGCCAGCGACACTGATTGATTACTCCACATCTAATTTCTCTTGCTGGGAGCAAGTACATCTGGAGCTGAGTGCACACACTTCATAGGCCGTCACCTGTCAGTCATTCCTATAATTGATGATTCGGCCAATCCTGTGTCTGCTCAACCCCCTGCGAAGGAAACTTGTACTGTATCCACTCAGAACAGCCAGCTGCCAGTCAAAGCGATAGTCACACACAGTCTTTTCCCCTGCTAGACAAAATCAGTCAATCCTCGTCTCACAGTTTGTCCATATGGAATCAACCCTGCTGTCAATCAGACCACAGGTCAGTACAGCCCAAAGATCTCAGCAGATGGAACCAGCCAATTCCTGTTTTTTTTTTTTTTCTCCTTTCTAAGATGACTGAATCTATAAGGTAGTGTCTTTTACTACACCTCCAGGCTGTTGAATCCTTTTGAAGAGGGTCGAATCAAATCACAATAGTGATGGTACTGATGTAATGTTACAGAATGAAGGCTGAGGTTGCTAACGCAGCAAGACCGAGGCGTCCCTGAAGATCCAGGACTCTTAATTATGGTGAAATAATCGGTGCGTGCAGCATAGCCTCGGGCTGCCAGCCCCAGAGGTGAGCTCTACACAGACACATGGAGAACACAGAGCAGAGAAGATACTGGTACTGCTCTGAAAACGCTGTGTAGTTCAGCCAAAGCGGACAGGTTTAGATTCATCTGTGACAAAGGTATTAATGATCTAGTTTTAAAATGTCATTATAAAACACAATAGATAGGCTATAATGGCACATAATGGCCTAACTGATATATTTGCTTTCATACTACAAATCTGGACACTTTCTTTTTTGTCAGTGGAAAATATTCATAGTTATTGTGATGAATTACTCCTGTGTTCTCTGGTACACTCTTAAAAATAAAGGTTCTTTATTGGCATTAGTGGTTCTATGAATAACCTAGAACATCTGTGGAACCTTTCAAATATGTAGAAAAGGATCTTTAGATTTTTAAAATGTGTCCCTGGACCACAAAACCAGTCTTAAGTCACTGGGATATATTTGTAGAAATAGCCAAAAATACACTGTATGGGTCAAAATTATGGATTTTTCTTCCCAAAATCATTGGGATATTAAGTAAAGATCATGTTCCATGAAGATATTTTGTAAAATTCATCTGTATATATATCAAAACTTAATTTTTGATTAGTAATATGCATTGTTAAGAACTTTATTTGGACAACTTTAAAGGCAGTTTTCTCAATATTTAGATTTTTTTTGCGCCCTCAGATTGCAGATATTCAAATAGCTCTCAGTTCTTGGCTAAATATTGTCCTATCTTAACAAACCATACATCAATGGAAAACTTATGACCCTTATGACTGGTTTTGTGGTCCAGGGTCACAAATGTTCTTCAAAATGGTTCTTTTAAGTCTTTGGGGAACCAAAAATTGTTCTTCAATGGCATCACTGCAAAAACAACCTTTTCGCAACCTGTGTAACTATATACATTTACCAAAAATCATCTTGGCACCAATATTTGAAGAAGTTGCCAATGCCATTTGGTCTGATATTTACTTGCAATGCAGTGACTTTGAGACTTTCATTGCCATTGGTTAAACAACCTACTGTATAATCCAACCCCAAATTCACACATTTTAGGAAAATCAATCAAACACAAATGTCTTACTTCTAGGTATCTGCAAGTGGGGAGGTTTTGAAAAAAAAAAAGTATACTTTTTAAGCACAAAAGCTCGCGTAGCACAGGCTAAAATGAACAAAATGACTTGACAAAAGATTAGTTCATTTTGCTGAACGAGACTCAAAGGTCCGAGTCGGTAAGTTCATTGTCTGTGTACTCTGGCTAAAAAAGGTAGAGTATGGCAAAAAACTCCATCTTATTTTCTCCTACAACTTCAGAATCATCCAACACGTTGTAAGTTTTTGTTTGTAAACAGCGTTTGTCTTACTTGCACTTTCTTAGTCTTTGCGCATAAAGTCATATACACCTAGAATGACTTGAGGGTGAGTAAATCATGGGGCAATTTTTAGTTTTGGGTGAACTAGCCCTTTAATGGAACACGAAAGAAGACATTTGGAAGAATGGTTACACTCCTACACATAATGAAAGTGGATTAGAGCTGGTCAAACTCAAAAATGACTCAAAACCACTTAAAGGAGAAGTCCACTTCCAAAACAAATATTCACATATAATGTACTCACCCCATTGTCATCCAAGATTTTCATGTCTGTCTGTCATTTCTGCATTTTTCTCCATATAATGGACTGATATGGTGCCCAGAACTTCCAAAATGCAGTTTAATTGCGGCTTCAAACGATCACAAATGTGGTTGTAAACAATCCCAGACGAGAAAAAAGGCCCCGATTTTGAACTTCCAACATGCAGTTTAAATGCGGCTTCAAACGATCCCAAATGCACTTGTAAACGATCCCAGCCGAGGAAGAAGGGCCTTATCTAGTGAAACAATCGGTTATTTTCATTAAAAAAAAAAAAATTTAAATACTTTTTATTCTCAAACGCTGGTCTTGACTTGCTCTTGTTGAACTGTGTGTATTCTGACTCAAGACAGTTAGGGTATGTCTAAAAACTCCAATCGTATTTTCCCCCTTAACTTCAAAAGTCACTTCAAAATCATCCTACATTGCTGCAGAAGTACCAACCCAGTCTTTGCAAAGTAAACATGCAAAGAAGATCAAAAAAAAAAAAAGTAAAACAGCAATATAGGACGATTTTGAAGTTGAGGGAGAACATGAGATGGGAATTTTTGACATACCCTAACTGTCATGACCCGGAACAAAAACAGTTTAGGCAGAGTGAGACAAGACGAGCGTTTGACATTAAAAAGTATTAGTTTTTGTGAAAATAACCGATTGTTTCACTAGATAAGACCCTTCTTCCTCGGCTGGGATCGTTTACAAGTGCATTTGGGATCGTTTGAAGCCGCATTTAAACTGCATTTTGGAAGTTCAAAATCGGGGCACCATATCAGTCCATTATATGAAGAATGCTGAAATGTTTTCATCAAAAAACATCATTTCTTTATGACTGAAGAAAGAAAGACACAAACATCTTGGATGACAATGGAGTGAGTACATTATATGTGAATCTTTGTTTTGGAAGTGGACTTCTGCTTTAAGAAAGTATCATAAAAGTTTTCCATATGCTAATTTGAATTCCTCACAGGTTTGTGTGAGTAACAGACTGAAAAGTTATTGCTTGACAGCAGTTGGTTACCACTCACTTCCACTGTATTTACCTTATACTTTTTACCTTGTCTTCTGTTGAACTCAGAAAAGAAAAGAGAGAGAGGAAAAAAACGTAAGAGCTATGATATGAATAAATGAATCATTCTTTTGAAGCGGTTCTTTTCAGTGAGCTGGATGAACAAGTTACTAAATCAAAACTCACTTTCAGACCTGTCTGACAGTCTCTCTGACTCGAAATGAGCCAATATACCAGAGTATACAATCTTTTGAAGCAGAGTTTGTTCACTCATTCTTAGCTGTGTCTATATAGTTACACAAACAGTACACTAAACTAAGAACAGGTTAACACGAGTACATTGATAACAGTTATAGACTGAGTCAAGAGTCAGTAAATGGTTACAACTATCATTAGTACACTGAACTGAGGAAACAGTTCAAAGAGAGGCAATGAGCTCCTGATACAAGCATGCGTAACCTAAGCACTTGACTTGAGTAATGAGGAGAAAAATTTCTTTTTGGTTTCTTATGGTTTGTTTAAAAAGGTGAGTTAATTAAAACTCTGTATGCTTTAGACAGCCACGTTATACATCATTATTGGTTGCTTTATTAATATGTCATTAGCCAGGTTTCCATCCAATGTTGCGAATTTACTTTGTGAATAAGCACTGTTTACATCCAACTCCCTAAAAAAATGCCTCTAAATATCACTAAGAAAAGTAGGAGAAGCCACCAAGTACAATAATTTTTTACATATAATAAATTACTTGCGATTTAGAGAGAGCAGACGAAACAATACATGTGGTCATTGCTTTCGGAGGCTGATGCCAGTTGTTTTGGAATGCAGTCTTGTAAATATTGAAAATATTGTAAAATAGTGAATGGCAGACTTTGCTCAGGCATCTTAGAATGACCATAAAAACATTTCAGATACCATGCAATGAGATACGCCTGCTAGTTAGTCAAGTTAGCCCATCCCATAATGCAGTCAAATGACTTTTGGTGCGTGTGAAGGAGTTAATTTGCAAAATGTGTTTCTCGTTTCTGATGTGAAACTTCAAAATGCGCATAAAAACAGGGTGATGGAAACACTGTGTGATTATGTAAACAAACTAGTGAAATGTTGATGTTTTGACTGTCTGAAAGATCCAGTTTGTGGAAAAGAATCAGATTTGCCATCTCTAATGAGGGCGACTAAATGACTACTAGAATATTCATTTTTGTGCGATCGGTCCCTTTAAATGTACAATGTTGATATCAAGCCTAATTTAGAGGGGGAAGTCAATAGAAGCCTATTGTGTAAACCTCTTCATTTTAATGAGCATTGAGTTCCAGAGGTCTTTCCCGTTCACCAGCACGAAGATCACACACATATATTATCTTCTGCTTATTGTGTTGCAGCCCGTGTCTTGAGATTAGGACTTAGCGATAACAGATCTCACCCTTTGAAAGTATGTGAAAAGCAGCCTAAACATCCAATCTACATGCATTCATCCCCATGACTAATCTGCAGGCCTCTAATACTGTATGTCTGCCCTGGAAACAGAGGTGCACCGAGGACAAACATCTACTGCTGCTCCCAAAGCCCAAATGAAAGCAGATTAGCGGGGGCTTTATCTGAGATGGGGCTCTCCTGTTGCTCTTTTCTGTCCCAGATCCCTTCCTTCACATGCACATAAAGAGGAGATTTCGGGCTTTCGGCTGCGGGTGTCTTTCGCCGCATTTAAGGAAGTTTGGCCGGCCGAGGCATCCAGAGCTTTTCAGCGCTTGCGCCGAACAATGGCCGCGGCCTCCATCCCCCAACTTAACTGAGCCGCGGCGGACGGAGAGTCGCCCCTGCTCGTATGAATGGGTTTGGTAAAGGCCCCTGCTGGATGGGAGAGGGCAAGGCCTGACAGCCTGGTCCTCGTGTTCCACGATAGCCCAATTGGAGGTGGCCGGCGGGGGGCCCACCTCCCCCCGGCCTCCGTCACGCTGAGATAATCAGGTTTGTGTGAGGAGTATGTGCTCTTTTGACAGTCATCATCCCCTCATTGATCCATTACACCCAAGCCTCCATTGTTCCCCAAAGTGTTTGAAATGCCTATTGGAGGAGAGGGGAGGGGCCGGCTTTTCTCAGCGCTGTCAATCAAGGCGGACATTTTTCTCACTGTTGCCATAGCCCGGGGTGAGAGGTCAGGAAAACACTGAATGAGAGTTGACGAAGCGATCATAATGGCGTATTTGGGACGTCCTTTTCAACGGGGAATTCGGCGAACACACTAACACACAGTGAGTAAATGAAGACATGTTTGGATACCACAGCCCCGCTGTGAGACTGAGGGGGAGACAGCGGTGTTTGAAAACTAAATAGGCTTAGGAGATTTTTACCCATGAGTCTTAAGGAGAAGCCCCCTTTGAATCGGTGACCCTGCCGAGGCTCTTTATTTCTGCTCTCCTGAGCTCTGCCGAGGAGCTGCGAGTGATCGGGCTGAATTGACTCCGGCCGAGAGCTTGTTGTCTTAGCTGTGATTCGACTCGACGACTGCATTGCTTAGTTGACAAAGGTGAAAGGGATTTTACTATGAAAGGCAGAAAAAAAAACACTTTGAAATGAGAAAGTAAGTCAGTTGCTTTTTGCAAAACTGAAAAACAACAACAACCCAAACTCACTGATGCTGTCCACACAAGAGTAGTATTTATTTATTTATTAATTAGTTATGGAGAACACAATAATATTGTACTATTTACTTTTGTCAGAGTAACAACTCGAAATACCTCAGTAGTAACGATTATTTATTTAAAATTAAGTTATTGATTATTTATTTCATTAATCATTTTCATTTATTTCTTACATTTATTTTAAATGTATTTATTTGTAGACCTATAATAGCATATTATTGCTGAAATTAATGATTAAGCATTATTGTGCATTTATGTATTTATTTATAACATTTTATTGCTGAACTGAATAATCAAGAATTATTATACATTTTGTATTTGTTTGTTTGTTTAATATGGAATGAAAGATTAAGCAAAGATGTACACATTATTTATTTATTACTATTTTATTACTGAAATATATAATTAAGCATTAATATACACTTTATTTGTTATAATGATAATAACATTAAATGTGTGCTTAGACAATAATATAGTTTATTTATTTATTTATTTACTTTTTACT
The DNA here is from genome assembly GCA_019740295.1 of Labeo calbasu. Taxonomy (NCBI): domain Eukaryota; kingdom Metazoa; phylum Chordata; class Actinopteri; order Cypriniformes; family Cyprinidae; genus Labeo; species Labeo calbasu. Next base: position 11,686 of record JAHKKF010507570.1, read on the forward strand.
AAAACTTTATTACTGAAATGAACAATTAAGCAATAATACACACTTGATTTATTTATTTATTTTATTTACTTATTTATTTATTTGTTTAACATGAAATGAAGAATGAAGCAATACACCTTATTTATTTGTTTGTTTGTTTACTTATAATATTGTTTTATTGCTAAAATGAATAATTAAGCATTAATGTACACCTTATGTGTTTATTTATTTATTTATTTATAATAACATGAAATGAGCACTTAATCAATAATATACACTTTTGTTTATTAATTCATTTATTAACGTTATTGCTGAAATGAATAATTAAGCTTATTTAAGCAATATACGCTTATTTGTTTGTTTATTTATAACATGAAATAAATGATTATGCAATAATACACACTTTACATATGTATTTACTGATTGACTGATTTATTTACTTATAACATTTTATTGCGGAAATGAATGATTAATCAGTAATATACACTATTTATTTTGTTTATTTTATAATATATTATAATAACATGAATGATTAGGCATTAATATACACTTTATTTTATTTTATTTATTTATTTACTTATTTATTATTATAATAACATTAAATTAATGATAAATAATAATAATACACACTATTACACATTTTGTATTTGTTTGTTTGTTTTAATAAATAAA
>JAHKKF010507576.1:0-13118 GCA_019740295.1 Labeo calbasu
TAATAATGATATATATATATATATATATATATATATATATACAGTAATGAAAATAATACATTTTAATTTAAACTAAGGTATATTACATAATAATAATAATAATAATAGTATGACAATTTATATTTAATAATTTTAAAATAATTTATATTGACATTATTATAAAACTAAATGTTAATGTTTTTATTAATAGTCATTTTAAACCCTAAACTGAATATCATAAATATGATGATTGAATGCTAGTAAATAATAAATAAATAAATAAATAAATAACAATAAATAAATAAATAATTATTAGTAAACATTTTCAAGGCAGGTAAGCACATTTAAAATATTCATTGTTTTATTTTTTAATTAATAATATGAAAATAATAAGTTATTTTTTTAAACAAGCAAAACAAAATGTAAAAATTATATAATTATAATTTTATATATTTTTTTTATATTCAAAATATATATTATTTTGAAAAGTTATTTAATTTTAAATGAATTGGTGAAATGAATGGTGTTTTTTTTTTAATATATATATATAATTTTCTATCATTTATTTAAAATAATGGAATTTTGTAGCGACTTTTTTTGTAAGGTGTAAGAACCTTGGATACTATGATGCATTCATACATTATTTTTCTGCCATTTTCACATTTTGCTTCCATCTCATAAATGACACTTGCATTTATTGCCTGCATTTCACATTTGTTTTGTTTTTTGTACATTCACAATATTTGCATATGCAAACCTACTAACCACCGACCTCTTTCGTAGCCCAAGGTCCCTCACTGATGCAGTGTGAGTTTGAGAAGAGCTCCGGACGTCCTGTGAAGGCTGTAGACGTGGGACGCCAGCACTGTGTCTGTCCTGCCTTTATCCCACCGCTGCCTCTACGGTTGAGTCGCGTCCTTGCGTCCTCTGCGTCCTCTGCGTCCTCCGCGCCCTCCTTTCCTACAGGGCTTCTTCCGTTCCCTTCCGTTCCGTTCCCATTAGGAATAAGCGCTTCATCCGCCAGCTTATCGAAGAATGATTTCTCACGCTTCCTTTCGAAATGACACAAACTTCAGTTTCATGCAGATTCAGATTTTGATTTAACCAGTACACAACACGTTTCAGACATTCAACGATATGGAGTTTTATTTTTAATTTCGCGTAGATGGGGACAACATGAAGGAAAACCCTTCGGACTCAACCGTGTCGATCTAAAGTGCACTTAATTTCACGTGTGAACTACGGACAAAGGAACGTTTCAAACAAGGGAATATTTTACAGACGCTTTTTCGGCAAGTTGTATTTTTCTAAATGGGATGAATTCAGGTTTTTGAGTATTTGTTTTTGTGTTCGTGGATTTAAAAACAAACAAAACAAAGCCAGGACTCGCACCCCTGTTGTAAAGCGACTGATGAATTTTGTATAATAATTTATCCTTTATTAATTTTCTAACTGACCTGATTTAGTGCTTCACACAAGTTGAGCAGAAGTATATTTGTATGCCATTTTAAAGGTTTAAAGTATTATAGAGACCCTATTGTTGGAAATGTGTGTACATATCTTTTATTATAATTGTTTTGTTTTGTATTTATTGTTAGTGTCTCTCAGAGGTTCAAGGATTTAGTGCTTTCTATCTTCCTCAGTCATGTATCTTCATAGACCTACACATGGTTGGTTATGAAAGGGCCTCGCATCCTTCGCTCGTTTCACTTACGCTCTCCGATTACGTTTTTTAGGGAATACTGAAACGACGATGTACCCGCAGGATCCCAGTCTTTTCTAGAGGAAAGGTACATTGCTGTGAGCCAGTATTGGCAGTCGGCCGAAGTCTGTTGCCAATTTTTTCTTTCGTTTTTAAGATGTTATTAGGTCATACGTGCGCCCTTTAGAAACATCAGAAATGAAAACCTTCTCAAAGAGTTAACGGAGAAACGCTCGCTGTTTACCCTCCATTTACACTGCCATTCTGTTTAATTAACTTAAATTGATCAAAAATGCTTACTGTCCATCAAAGAATCAGTTTCCACGAAAATATGAATGTAGCAAATCAGCATATTAGAATGATTTCTTCTGATCATGTGACACTGAAGACTGGAGTTATGGTGCTGAAAATTCAGCTTTGCGTCACGGAAATAAATTACGTTTTAAAAGATATTCAAATAGTAAACCGTTATTTGAAATTGTAAATATATTTCACAATTTTACTGATTTTTCTGTATTTTTAATCAAATAAATGCAGCCATGGTGAGCAGAAGAGATTTCTTTCAAAATCGGTAAGAAATCTTTAACAAGCCCAACGTTTTAAACGGTAGTGTTATGGATCTTTGTTTTTTCCAACAGTGCCACAAATCTGTGTACTACAGTTCATCAACAGGAAATGTTGAACTGTAACTAAGCTATGAAGTATTATTATTATTATTAACACGTCCCACCATGGCATAGCAGTGCGATTTTATTTAGATATTTTAATTTTTGTTTGTTTTTGTACTTTTAAATGGTCTTTTTTTTATTATTATTTTTATTTTTTAATTTCTTTTTTCTATTATGATGGAAGTCCACGTCCTTCCAAGAATAAAAAAACTAATTGCAACTGTTAATCTCACAATTTTGACTCTTTAATCACAAATTTAATTGCAATTCTGAGTTTATATCTCACAATTTGGATTTTATTTCTCGCAATCTTTGAGAAAAAGAGTCAAAATTGCAAACTACAAACTCTTAATTTTTTCTTAATTCTGACTTTTTAATTGCAATTCTGAGTTTATATCCCACAATTCAGATTTTGTTTCTCACGGTTTTGAGTAAAAAGTCCAAACTTCAAGATATAAACTCACAATTTTTTTAAATAATTCTGACTTTTTAATTGCAATTCTGAGTTTATATCTCACAATTTGGATGTTATTTCTTGAAGTTTTGAGGAAAAAAAGTCAAAATTACGAGATATAAACTCTCTTCTGACTTTTTAAATGCAATTCTGAATTTATATCTCAGAATTTAGATTTTATTTCTCACAATTTTGTGCAAAAAGAGTTATGATGCTGAAAATTCAGCTTTGCGTCACGGAAATAAATTACAATATAAAAGATATTTAAATAGAAAACAGTTATTTGAAATTGTAAATATATTTCACAATTTTACTGATTTTTCTATATTTTTAATCAAATAAATGCAGCCATGGTGAGCAGAAGAGATTTCTTTCAAAATCGTTAAGAAATCTTTAACAATGTAATGTTCCTAGTCTCACTGTGCATGATTTTTGTGCACGATGACCTTATGGCTCTTTGTTGTTTCCAATAGTGCCACAAATCTGTGTACTACAGTTGAACTAAGCTGTAACTAAGCTATGAAATATTATTATTATACAGAAAGTCCTTGTAAACAAGTCCCACTTATTAATTAATGAATGTCACCATGGTATAGCAGTGCTATTTTATTTATATATTTAAGTTTTTTTGTTTTTGTACTTTTAATTTTTTTTAATTATTGTGATTTATTTTATTTATTTTTTTATTATGCAGGTCCATTTCCTACTAATTGCGACTGTTAATCTCACAATTTTGCCTTTTTAATCACAATTCATACTTTTGAGAAAAAGTTTTTACTCCCAGTTTTTACAGTTCTGACTTTTTAAATGCAATTGCGAGACAAAAACATTAAGAAATCTTACCGAGCTCAAACTCCTAGTCATAGTCTCATTGTACTAAGTATTACAATAAAATATGTGGCAATAATATGTCATAAAGATAGTTAAAAAAAAACTGTGAATATGCAGTTGCAACAGTAAAATGCATTATAAATGGCATTTAATGTTGACATCAAAGATGAAGTGCGAAGAATTGATGTGCAAAATAATGATTATTTCCGAACAGGTTTCTATGTCATTGTTTTGCATTAAGACATTTGTCATAATTTACAATTATGAAGCATTTCCCGTTGTTTGTTCTTTGAGAAGGTCTTCATCATAGCCTAAGAATCCTAATATTTAAAGAAACAGTTCACCCAAAAATTACGGTTTGTTAAAATATTCTCACCGCCAGGTCATCCGAGATGTAGATGAGTTTGTTTCTTCATCAGATTTGGAGAAATATAGCATTAATCACTTGCTCACCAATGGATGTGAATGGGCGCCGTCAGAAAAAGAGTCCAAACAGCTGATTAAAACACCTTTATAGAACTCCATTAAGTTAAAAATGTTTTAATTTGACTTAATACAAGTCATTAACTGATGGACTGGAGTGCTGTGGATTACTTGTGAATTATTGTGATGTTTTTATCAACTGTTTGGACTCTCATTCTGACGGCACCCATTGGTGAGCAAGTTTAATGCTGCGTTTCTCCAACCTGATGAAGAAACAAACTTATCTACATCTTTGATAGCCTGAAGGTTTTCAGCAAATTTGTCTGAACTGTTTCTTTAAGGAGCCAGAACTCCTGTAAAGATCCCTTTTTGCACTTTTTCAGGATTTGAGTACTCTTTTATTTATATGTATTAAAAAGAAGTATTGCTATGAATTTTTCAAGGAGAAATAATCATGTATAGTTGTTGAGACTGTGCAAAGACAATACGCTCTGTGAACCCAGCTTGTGTTTGCTGTGACGGCTCTTTACCCCCGATTATTACCGTGTTGCCTTGCTGCCAATGCGAAACTGTCCGTAGGTCAGCTACCAGAGCTAGAAACCAACCCCGGATCCCTTCCACACCATCTTTTATGGGTGAAGTGCTTCCATGTGGATTTGGCGCTGTAAAGTTTCAAGGTCAGACTACGGTCTTTATTACCACGAAGAAGAAAACTGCCTGGATGAGGATGTTCGGTTACATGTTTTTGCCTTTTCCCATTGCACGTCAATCATTAGAGATTATTCTATGGAATTACTGACATATTAATATATATATTTTTTCAGAATAGCGTGAAGGACCACTTAAGTGAACCGAATGAATCTGAATGAAATTGTAATACGCTCATGATCTGATCATGGTACCCCTTTTTGACCTTATGGCTCTTTGTTTTTTCCAATAGTGCCACAAATCTGTGTACTACAGTTCATCAAAGGGAAATGTTGAACTGTAACTAAGCTATGAAGTATTATTAATATACAGAAAGTCCTTGTAAACACGTCCCTCTTGTAAGAAATTAATGAATGTCACCATGGCATAGCAGTGCAATTTTTTTATTTATATATTTTTATTTCTTTCTTTGTTTTTGTAATTTAAAATTTTACTTTTTAAAATTATTTTATTTTTTTTGTTTTATTTATTTATTTTTTATTATGGAAGCCCATTTCCTCCATAGAATTAAAAAAAAAAGGAATTGCGACTTTTAATCTCGCAATTCTCACTTTTTAAATGCAATTGTGAGTTTATATTTGCACAATTTGAATTTTTGAGATATAAACTCTTAATTCTCACAAGTCTGACTTTAATTGCAATTCTGTTTTGAAATGCAATGATGTGTTGTACAATTGTGAAAATTGGGAATTTATATCATACTTAGAATTTTTCTCAAAATTGCGAAATATAAACAAATGATTTTCACAATTCTGACTTTTTAATTGCAGTTCTGAGTTTATATCGCACAATTCGGATTTTGTTTCTCACAGTTTTGAGAAAAAAAGTCAAAATGGCAAGATATAAACTCACATTTTTATTTTTTTAACAATTCTGACCTTTTAATTGCAATTCTGAATTTGTATCTCACAATTTGGATTTTATTTCTCATAATTTTGGAAAAAAAGTCAAAATTGCAGATATAAACAATTTTTTTTTATTTTTAGAATTCTGACTTTTTAATTGCAATTCTGAGTTTATATCCCACAATTTGGATTTTATTTCTCGCAATTTTGAGAAAAAAAAGTCAAAATTGCAAGATGTAAGCAGTTTTTTTTTTTTTTTAAACAAATCTGACTTTTTAATTGCAATTCTGAATTTGTATTTCACAATTTGGATTTTATTTCTCACAATTTTGGGAAATAAGTCAAAATTGTGAGATATAAACTCTCAGTTCTTACGATTCTAACTTTTTAAGTGCAATTCTGAGTTTATATCTCACAATTTGGATTTTATTTCTCACAATTTTGGGGAAAAAACGTCAAAATTGCAAGATATAAAGAGTTTTTTTTTTTTTTTTTTTTTAACAAATCTGACTTTTTAATTGCAATTTTGAATTTTTATCTCACTATTTGAATTTTATTTCTCACCAAAAAAGTCAAAATTGCAAGATATATATATATTTTAACAATACTAAAGTTTTTAATTGCAATTCTGAATTTGTTTCTCAATTTGTATATAATTAGATTTTTTGTTTTTTATTTCTATATTTTCATATTTGGTTTTATTTTTATTTGTTTTGTAGTTTTTAATTTTGCTTTTTTATTCTGTTTTGTTTTTATTATTTATTTATTTTGGTTTGCATTTTATTTTTGTATTCATTCATCTTTTTTTCAGTAGCTTAATGGCTGATTTTACTGGGAATGGGGTGAGATTCCACTCATGATTTCTTTAATTGAATAACTGTATATTGTAAGCTACATTTCCGGTTACACATTGAACTCAGAATCACACGCAGAGTTTTCTGTGAAAGACACGCAGCTTGCTTCCACGTCAAGGAAAATGCCTGAAGCAATATGAATTAATTCTGTATAATGTTCTCCATTCTGTTCAGTTCGTCTACTGATATGTATTGTTGCATGTGTGCATACTACTACTTTGCCATTATTAGTGAATGTCATTGCTAACTAGATGGTTTGTCAAAACACTGCACAAACAGCCCTGTTAAATGAGCTTCTTCCCACCACATCACCTGTCCACAGATGCGTATATTGTAGATGTACTATAGCCACACCTTCAGTGCTTCAACGTGACCCAGCCATAACAATTGTAAAGATTTCTAAGGCCTTATTTTTATACCTGGACTATTCGTACAGAATCTCTAAATCTGAGGTGTTCATAGGCATTTATCTCATTCCTAAGACGAGCTCCTGTGTCCTTTATACAGTTTGTGTCCTGTTGACCCATGTGTTCTCAATGATATAGATGTGTATTTTCAGGTTTGATGATATTTTGCATTTCAGCTGTTACAGAAATACATTTTTCTTACCTGCTGGTTTGTGTTCCTCATTTGCCTCAAGTCCTAGTATCTATCTATCTATCTATCTATCTATCTATCTATCTATCTATCTATCTATCTATGATTTGCAGCCTGCGTTTGACGTGCACGAGCTTATAAACAACAGAGAAGCGAGTTCTCATATAAATGAATTTTCGCGCGGGAAACTCGAGTGGCGGTTTCCTAGCAACGCAACTACCCGGCACCTGAGGTGAGGTCAGGAAAAGTTTGCTTAGCTTATAACGATTTCATATTTATACATTTTATTAATCTACGATTACGGATCCGATTACTGTACATGTAAATATTGATAATTTGTATCTATTTCATTAGTAAGAAATTCATTAAAGTATTAATATTATAAATATCGATATTACGGTAGGTTATGTAATTAACGTTAGCCTAGCAGTCATATAATCTTACGGAAATTATTTGTACAAATACACATACATACATATATACTTTAAAATGTGTTTTAATAAACCGTTATAACCGTTAAAACTATAAACAGTTTAATTAAAAATATAATAAAGTAGGCCTATAATGTAATACAATGGCCCGTGTGCGTGCAAATAATAATAATAACAATAATAATAATCACTGTGGTCAGAAAATGTACTTTTTTAGAAATTCTAAAGTTTTATGTAAATTTATTTGCATTGGCATTTTCGTGATATTATATTATTATTTCGATAGTATGTAATTAGTAAGTTTAGATGTCATAAAAGTCATATAATCGTATTGAAATACTTTTTACATATTTATGGAAGAAATTCATGTTTTTTTTTTATCTTAAAAATGTAAAATCTTAAAAACTTAAAAAATAATTATTTAAAAATATGTAATTTATTAACCCCTGCATGTGCAAATAATAATAATAAATGATAATAATAATCACTATAGCCAGAAAAGTACTTTTTTAGACATTCTAAACAAAATGTATGCAAATTTATTTGCATTGGCATTTGCTTGATATTATATTATTATATCGATACTATGTAATTAATAAGTTTAGATGTCATAAAAGTCATATAAGCGTATTGAAATAATTTCTACATATTTATTGAAGAAATACATTTAAAAACTCTTAAAAATGTAAATGTATTTGCATATGCTTTAAAATGCATTTTTATTAAAAATGTAGTTTAAAAATATGTAATTTAGTAACCCCGTGTGCAAATAATAATAATAACCACTACTGTCAGAAAATTACTTTTTTACGAATTCTAAACAAATTTTATGTAAATTTATTTGCTATGACATTGTCCTGATAGTGATTACTGAAATAATTTTACAGTGGGTTTCAATATTATTATATCGATACTATGTAATTAACAAGCATAGATGTCATGAAAGTCATATAATCGTATTTAAAAAAATTCTACATATTTATGGAAGAAATACATTTTAAAAATCAAAAAAATGTAGATGTATTTGCATATACTTAAAAATGCATTTTAATTAGCTATTATAACTATTAGTTTAAAAATATGTGATTTAGTAACTCCATATGCAAATAATAATAATAAATAATAATCACTGTTGTCAGAAATGTACTTTTAGGAATTCTAAACCAATTTTATTTATTTTTATAATTTAAATTGATATGCATTGACATTTGCGTGAAATAACATAGTAGTTATCAGTATTATATTGTTATTATATCTATGTTAATAAGTTTAAATTTCATTAAAATGAATCATACTGAAATAATTTCTACATATTTATGAAAGAAATACATTTCAGATACCCCGTAGTATGTATTTTAACTTAATTATATTTTAACTCAAAATGTATTTGAATTAACTATTGTAATCATTAAAAATAGGTAATTTAATAAATATATATATGTATATAAAAACATGGAAACACGAACTTTTTTAAACATAAAAAAAAAACTTTTTGAGTTTATTAAAATGACTCCTAAATAGTTTAGTGCGTTCTTAAAAATTCAACTACCTGTTTAGGAACTTTTCCATTTTATTACGTAAATGTATTTAAATTGGCATTTGCATGATAGTCAAAGTGATTTATTGTAAATGCATTAGTCCCCTGTATCGACTTAAGTGTAAATGCCTTTATAGGCGAATCAACTGTTACGCGATTCGAACACGTAACCTCTCAGACCGGCCCAGATCTCGAAGCACTAGGTCACGGCACCCTGATAGATCTCCAGTGTTTGCTCAATCGGGCACGTGCATGTGCTGGAGAGTCACATTCATGCGCGTGGAGGCGTCACACACCATCCAAGAGCTCTTAGAGTCAAAGTCGAAGTATCTTCCGGGAATCCGCGGATTAAATCGGTAAGAACAACCAGAGGCTTCGTTTAAGCCTCGCAAGCTTTGATGAAGCGGTCCACACGCGTTTTAAACACGTAAAAGCGTCGCGTTTCCTCCCCGAACGCGGTTGTTTTGCAGAAAATGGCGTCATGGTTTTGTTGTTCGGTCTGTGGATGGTGAAGAGACGGCTCGGTTTCGATTCCGCGCACGATTAGGAAGGCTTTCGATGGCTTATTAGATGCGGATGACTGTTGTTAACTACATTATTTGTGTTTTGTGGTCATTTTCAGCATATGTGAGGCAGGAGAGTGCGCGCAATGGCGCAAGGGTCTCCAGCGCTGCGCGCAACGACGAGCAAAGCGCAGCACTTCGTAACTCACGCAGGTTCGCGTTCGGCTTGTTTGGGTGTCGATGGATTGTAAAGTTTATTTTGCCTGTTTGATGACGTCTTTTAAGTTTTTTTCATATGCGTCATCGGCCTTTGTGGTTTTCAAACGCATTGTAAGAGGTTCTTCCTTGTCTAGCTCGTTCGCGTCAACTTTGGTAGTTTCAGAAGCGTTTGTGGATGAGGTGGAAAAAAGACCGAAAAATTAGGCTCAAGTGAAAGTTTAGATACCGTGACAACACTTTAATCAATCAGAGCTCAGAGTATTGCGCACAAGCATATGAGTGAGAGTGTAAAAAAAGTTTTTTACATAAAAACAAGTGTTTTAGAAGTAAGTTCAACGCTTTGTAAAGCAATTTAGTCGCAATTTCTCAGTGTTCTCACTATGTGGAGTTCTAGGACGAGCCAGATGCCAAATGCTAGGTGATTTTATAGGTGTTTGGCATTTGAAAACAGTTGTCTGTAGACTGATTGTCAGCTGTGTTCACACTTAAGACCTTCAGCAGTGTCCTCAAGTGTTGTCATTCAAATGTGAGAGTACATTATCATTTAAGTACGGTGATGAAGAACAACTTTTAGTATTTTACACCGATGATTTCTGGGACTGACAGTATAAGTCTTCAGGAGATTTTGGGCATTATGTGTTTACAAGTTAGTAAATATGCAGATGTAAAGTGATTAAATGTGCTTCATGTGATTGTTATAATTATGAAACGTTTATATTATATTATATTAAAAGTCAAAACATTTAAGTATGCTTAATGAATGGTATGCCAATGTTTTTTTTTATTTGTTGAGCTTTTTGTTTGTAAACAAAACACTTAAAATTTCATAATAAAGATGAAAAACATCTAAAAATCAAATGTTAGTAAATAAACAGGTGTAAAGTTATGTAATGGCTCATAAAGTGCTTAATGTGATGTCATAATCATGAAACTTTTTATATTATATTACATTCTATTATATTATATTAAAATGTCATAACATTTAAGTATGTTTAATGAATGGTAAGCCAATAATTCTGTTTTTGTATTTATTGAACTCTTTGTTTATAAACAAAACAGTTGACATAACACTTAAAAGTTCATAATAAAGATGAAAAACATCCAAAAATAAAGTTAGTAAATAAGCAGATATAAAGTAATGTAATGATTCATAATGTGGTTCATGTGATGTCATAATCATACGACTTTTATATTATAATATATTATATTATATTCCAGTATATGCAATAAATGTGACCCTGGACCACAAAACCATAAGGGTCATAAGGGTCAGTTTTTTAAAAAATGAGATTTATACATCATCTGAAAGCTTTCCATTGATGTGTGTTTTGTTAGGATAAGACAATATTTGGCTGAGATCCAACTGTTTTAAAATCTGGAATCTGAGGGTGTAAAACAAAAACAAAAAAACTCAAAATATCAAAGAAAATCACATTTAAAGTTGTCCAAATGAAGTTCTTAGCAATGCATATTACTAATCAAAAATTAGGTTTTGATACATCTACGATAGGAAATTTCACAGAGCATGATCTTTCCTTAATATCCTAATGATTTTTGGCAAAAAAAAGAAACAATGTAATGTTGGTTATTGGTAAAAAAAAAAAAATACCCATGCTACTTATGACTGGTTTTGTGGTCCAGGGTCATGTATTATATTAAAAGACAAAAACATTTAAGTATGCCAATGTTATTTATTTATTTATTTATTTATTTATTAAACCTTTTGTTTATAAACAAAACAGTTTACATAACACTTAAGATTTCATAATAAACTTAAAACATCTAAAAAATAAAATGTTAGTAAATAAGCAGATATAAAGTGATGTAATGGCTCATAATGGCTTCATGCGATGTCATAATCATGAAATTTTTATATTATGTTATGTCATGTTATGTTATATTATATTATATTATATTATATTGTATTATATTATATTATATTATTTTATATTAAAAGACACAACATTTAAGTATGCTTAATGTTTTTTAAATTTATTTATTGAACCTTTTGTTTATATTTTTATAAACAAAACAGTTTACATAACACTTACATTTCATAATAACACATTTAAAAAACAAATAAACTAGAAATAAGGAATAAATTTAAAAACAACAACATTTAAAATTAGCATCTGATTCAAAAACATTAAGAGAAAGACAGTCGGTGGAAAAGGTAAATAAATAAGTAAAACAAAATTAAAGTTGCAAGAAAAGTGAATTTTAATGTAAAATAACTATTTTTAGAACAAACCTCAGTTGTTCAATAAAATACGTATTTGGTATGATGTTTGTTATAGAAAAGTACAAATTTAGTTGAAATACAAAATAAAAATGTTTATTTATTTATGTTAAGCCTTAGGTAAAAGTTTGAAGTACAACATTGTAAATCTGTTGCTGCGCTAGTAGTTACTATGTGGCCCAAAATAGAGAAAATCCATTAAGGTTAATGTTTCTAAACTCTTCTAAATGAGATAAAGCCATTTAAGAGACAGTAAAGACTTATTATAATCTATAAAAAAAATAAATAAATAAAAACTAGAGTATTTTTGTTCTTTTTAAACACCCGAGAGGACAGAAAAGCGTCCATAATTGAATCATCCACACAGTGAGCGAAATACTCTGACAGTGTTTACACTAGAAACATATTTGTAGGTTGATAGATGTTGTTGAGATGTTCAGAGCTTATGTTTAGGATGATGATAATTGCAGGACGGGCTCTGAAAGCTTGTGAAGTGGAGGCTTTTTGGGTTGTCAGCACTTCTGATTGTTTAAAAGGCTTTAGGACCATAACCACCTTAGACACTAATATCCAGATTAGTGGTTGATCAATATGGGCTTTTCAGTGACAGATGATTAACCTTTTATTTGTGATTCTGGCCAATTCTTCATGTCTGATTACATTATTGCCTTTTTGACATCTGGACATCTAGAAACTTTCAGTTTTCAGTTGTTTTTCAATCAAACTCCAGCAGAGGGCGACACTTAGAGATCCTGCTTAAAGAGATAGTTCACCCAAAAATGAATATCCTGTCATCATTCACTTACGCTAATGTCGTTTCAAACCTGTATGACATTTGTGACAAATGCAGTTGTTTAGCAGAATGTTCATGCTTCTCTTTTCAGTACAGTGAGAGTGGATGGTAATCTGGATTGTGAGCTCCAAAAATGACTAACAGAGCAGGATAAAAACATCATAAATGTAGTCTGTAACAACTGTTTTAAGCCTTCTCAAGCCGTTTGACAGGTTTGTTTGAGAAACGAATGGAAGTCATATTCACTGAAAATCACCATTGTCACCATTGCAATCCAATTTTTTACCTAAATTTTTTTGTTTTCCCAAAAAAAAAAAAAAAAAAAAAAAAAAAAA
>JAHKKF010507579.1:0-13883 GCA_019740295.1 Labeo calbasu
AAGGGTTCCCAAACTCGGTCCTGGAGGGCCAGTGTCCTACAGAGTTTAGCTCCAGCCCCAATTAGACACACCTGAACCAGCTAATCAAGCTCTTACTAAGCATACTATAAACTCCCTGACAGGTGTGTTGAGGCAAGTTTGGGCACCCCTGTTTTTAACTAAGAAAACGCGATGTCAGTTGAAAAGCAAAAAGCAAAGAAAAGCAAACCTCTAGTGGATCTTGACATTTTGATTTTTGATTTTACAACATCTCATAATTAGTGTCGTGGTCTGCTTAGCAAACTTAAAGTTATGTAGCAGAAGTTATGGCCGACTTATGTCTTGTGACTCATTTCAGAGTGAAACAGGTTTTAGAATGTGATAAATTATAGGGCAGGACTTGACTTTATTCATTAATATAGTAAATGTATAAATTCAAGGGTGGGGGTAAAGGAGTAGGTATCTTGGTGAATGGGACCTTAAGAGCAGAAAATGCACCTCTTTTATTTCTGATTGGGTTTTATATGTCTTTTTGGGTTTTATATGTCTTTTTTTTCTTGGATGAAAATGAGGCTGTGAGGGATGAACCTGGTCTTTACAATGGTGCACACTGTGTATAAAGCCCTACGTATACTTTCCATAAGTCACAGCAAACTCACACCCGGTTTATTTTTGAATGCATTTATAGTTACATTAATTACAATAAATTACATTATATAAATAAAAACTGATGATGTGCCATTGAATTGTTAGAAAATCATGCACACCCAAGGTGGTTTTGGATCCATTAAAACTATTGCTGCAGAAATGTTAGAAAATGTATTTTTCTTTTAAGCTAGAAGCTGCCACCATGTTTAAAAAATAATAATGATTTTAATACAGCAAAAATTAATCAACTAATGTAAGTAAAACATTCTCAAGCTTACTGAAGGCAAGTAAACACTCCAAGTAAGCATATTACAAACAAAAGGATAAATAAATATATTAATCATAAATACAAATGAAATTAACTAAAAAAAAATAGTTTTTTTTTAAAAATAGATTTTTTTAGGTAGGTCTATGTAAAGGCTATTACAGAAATAGACTACTACAGACATTTCTTTAAGTAATAAATGTTAAAATAAAACACTGCAAAACATTCACTGTATACATTAAATATGCTTTTATTAAAATTAATAAGTGATTCAGTCAAGAAAAGTGAGTGATTCTCTTTTTCTTTCGTTGTTTGATTAATATTTATAACGCGGTCGGCGGCTGCATGTTTATGCTGCTGTCGCTTTAAGATCAGACGCGCAGATCAAATATTTTGAC
Source organism: Labeo calbasu (assembly GCA_019740295.1). NCBI lineage: Eukaryota > Metazoa > Chordata > Actinopteri > Cypriniformes > Cyprinidae > Labeo > Labeo calbasu. The sequence goes on from JAHKKF010507579.1 coordinate 1,291, forward strand.
GCATCAGTATTTCTCACAACTGTTCAGGTTTACTTAAGATGAAACCGACTTCATTTACATGAATAGTCTCTAAGACGAGCATATGTGTAGCAATAACAGACCCTGTTAGAAGCGAAAGAGAACTCGGCATTCGCACACTGACTAAGAGGCGCGTTCTGTGAGCGCGCTTTGAGTGTGTGTGCGCGCACATAAACTCGTCGGCTTTCAAGTAGCCTACTGGACAAGACTTAAAAACACATGCAAATACTGAATATCACTTTCGTGATAATGCATCGAGTCAGTGACATTTCCGTCAACTGTCTCTGGATTCGGCATATTTTCCGAGTCCGAAAGGCTCGAGTCCGAGTCAAGTCCGAGTCGCCTAAAATTGTACTGGAGTCCGAGTGCGAGTCGGAGTACCCCCACTCTATTTAAATTGTATTTTGGAAGTACAAAATCGGTGCACCATAGCAGTCCATTATGTGGAGAAAAATCCTGAAATGTTTCCCTCAAAAAACATAATTTCTTTACAGCTGAAGAAAGAAAGACATGAACATTTTGGATGACAAGGGGTGAGTACATGATCTGTCATTTTTTGTTTGGAAGTGGATTTCTCCTTTAAGTGCTAATGTATATTAGCTGTAAATACTCTGAGATTTATTTTGGTTTATTATTCTCTTAGGGGATACATGGCAACCCAATATTACTGTAGGAAGGAGCACAGCTGTGAATGGCAAGGACATTCTGTATGTTGCATTTAATCCTGGAGAGGACGCAGAAAAATATAATGTTTTTATGAAGTGCAACAGGGACACAGAAATGCAGACTCTTTATAACGTAAGACATTTTATCTGTATGTCTATTTATATATCCAAATAAATTAGACTGTTTTTTAAAGGGTGTTTTTGTGTGTGTGTGTGTGTGTGTTAAGGAGAACAAGTCATTACTAAATGTGACATATGACTTGGAGAAGTGGCCACGTACATGCTGTAATTTTGATGTTCAGGTTTGTAGGCCTATACAAACATAAAATGTTACTGATAAAACAATTTGTGTATTGATTTAATAGTAGTTTTTTTCGTTTTAGATCCAGCCGTTTTACCAAAAGTGTGCCAACGACTGTCGTCGAAAGAATCGCAGTTTTAGCATATGTGGTCCTGGTGTGTATGGAAACTGCTTCACCTTTTAAATGAGTGAGAAATAAAATGTAAAAAGCGTAATGCCACCTTACTAATTTTATGTATGTTCCACAGTACCAACAAGCCCTCCTGAAAACAACTCAGCCCTTTGGATCATTTGTGCTGGATTATGCCTTTTATTTTGTGCCATTGGTATTTGTGCTATTTATTTCCGCTGCAGGAAACCACCGAAAGGTAAGCAGTGACATTTAAGATGGATTTTTATCTTTAAAGATTTTAATCATGTGTTACACAACAGTGGCAGTAATGTCTTTGAAGAGTAACTTCCTGTGGTTAGCCACACAGACAATGTTGGGACTGAAATAATACATCTAATATGCAGTAAATAATCATTTGTAATGAATGTCCCTGTTTCTAATTTTCAATTTTTTTTCATTCAGATGGAGGAATGCTACTGGAAAAACCACCTCTAGAGCCACCGGTTTCATCTGGCCCGCGATCTGTATTAATCATCTACTCCAGAGATCATCCCCTTTATACAGACATAGTTCTGAAGCTCTGCGCCTTCCTGCGGGCCAAATGCGGCGTTGAGGTCGTGCTGGACCTACTTGATACGACATGGCTCGGCACCATCGGACGGCTGCAGTGGCTTGAGGAAAAAAAGCGAAAGATTGAGGAGTCGTCAGGTAAAATCTTGGTCCTTTGCTCCAGAGGAGTGCAAGCCAAATGGGGGGCGATGTGTGGAGAACCTCGCATCCTCCTCCGGGAGGACGTCCGATCTCCGATTGGTGATATGCTGACTCTCGCCCTTCAGCTGATTACACCTGATATGCAGCGTCCGGCTTCCTACGGGAAGTATTTGGTGGCTTACTTTGACGACGTAAACACTGAAGGCGATGTGCCATCTATGTTTGACATTGCAGTCAAATATAAGCTGATGAAGCATTTCGAGGAGATATATTTTCGTATCCTCGATGTGGAGAAGTATCAGCAGGGAGTTAAGCACTGTGTTGAGGGTATCGGAAAGGACGAGTACTTCAATTGCCCCTCGGGCGAAGCTTTGAGGAATGCAATCGAAGCTTTCCAGGCGCACCAAATGAAGAATCCGGACTGGTTTGAGAACGAGTGCGTTGCCAGCGAGGAGGAAGTGAGAGGGGAAGCCGATCCACTTCTTGAGATGCCCATGCAGCCGATATATGAATTAACGCCGGTGCTAAACATCGGACTACCAATCCTTGTGAAGGAGGTGGACATCAATCATGAACCCCAGAGCGTCTGCGCCGTAATTCCCCAAATTCAAGAGAACCCTGAAGAGTCATCCGTGGTGATTATTAATCCAAGAGTCCAGCCAGATCACAGTGAAGTACTTTCCTATTATCCAGCAATGGAACGTCCTCTTGAATTACCCAGTGTGATTGACTTTGGGACACCAGTGGACCCACAAATGTACCCGTGTCTCCTTGCCGAACCAGGACCGGTGGAAACCTCACATCCTCCTTTGGAGTTTCCAATGGGGGAACTGTCAGATAATTGTCTGACGGACAGCAGAAAGCGCTTTTTGATAGCACCTCCACCCTCAATGGAGGACAGCTTCCATCTGTATCAGGAGGTGGACATGTCCCAGCCGGTGGAGATGGAGGAAAGTGAAATGGAGGGCACTTCTGAGACGAGACCCTCACGAGGGTCCGATCAGGGATATGGTTCCAGGTATTCCACAGTGAGGGAGGACCCCAAGTTTCAGCAAGACCTTTCCTCTCTGGCCAAGTTACAAATGGACCTCTTCCTAAACAGCCCGATCTCTTCTGGTTTCTGCACCAAAACATTAGAGACCTGAATTTCTTGTGTGTCTGTTGGCTGTTTTTTGTAGGGTTGCGTTGATAAATCGATGCAGAATCATTTCTCGATTTCCGGATTTACTGTCACGATTCTCATCCGAATCGAATCTGAGCTTAGTTTTGAACAGCAGATGGCACTGCATGCTTTAGAAACAGCCATGCTCTGCTTGGTTCTTGTGCCTTTCACACACTTGAAACTAAAATAATCGTTCATTCAGTTCAAAAAGGTTGAATGAATTACAAGGGTGTTCACAGTGGGCTGCATTTACATTAATCTCACGTCATAAATGCATTCTGAGCCCAGGCGCAATTCTTCAACTCTTCAGCGCTTTTCCTCTGGGCATTTGAGTGTGTGGTTAAAAACTAGGATAGAACGCCATCTTCTGTTTAAAATTAACCCCAGAATCGATTCCAGAGAGAATGGCCCTGTCCCAAATCACACCCGCAGTCTTCTTCTGAGTCCACAGTTTCGTGACATAATGCCGCTTTGACTGTCGGGTAGAAGTCTGCCGCAGAGCTCGCTTCAGTGCAGGCTCAGCAGAAGTGAGCATCGAGGGTGCATAGTGGCCACAAAACGGGGGCACTCGTGAGCATCCTTCTGAAATCCAAAATGAAGAATGGGACACCCTACGGCAGTATTTCTCAATCATGGTCTTGGGCGCCCCCAAACACTACTCGTTTTGTATGTCTCCCTTATCTGACACACCCATTTCAGGTCCTGGAGTTTCTTCTAATGAGCTTATGAGTAGAATCAGGTGTGTTTGATTAGGAACACACACAAAATGTGCAGTATTGGGGGGCACTTAGGACCAGGGTTGAGAAAGACTGCCCTACGGTCTCGTGGACTTAACCGACATGCGTGCGTTGCAGCCATCGTAAGTCTGCAAGACTGTAAGTGCACATGAAGTATGCCATTTGGGACAAAGCCAGTGTGTAGTTAAACACTAGATTAGCGCGTCATCTGCTGTTAAAACCTAACTTTAGAATCGATTCCAAAAAGAATGGCCCTGTCCCAAAATGCACCCTAAACCCTTGCGGTCTTCCTCCGAGTCCACACTTTAGTGATGCAATGGCACTTTGACTGTCGGGTAGAAGTCTTGCTGCACTGCTCGCTTGAGTGTGGGCTCAGCAGAAGTGCGCATCGAGGGCGCATAGCGACCGCAAAGAGGGGCATTCGCGAGCACCCTTCTGAAAGCTGAAATGACAAATGGGACACCCTACTGTCTTGTGGACTTGACGGACACATGCATACAGCACCCATTATAAGTCTGCAGGACCGTAAGCACACATGCCATTTGGGACAGGGAATCGATTCACAAATCGCAATGCATCGATTTATCGTCAAACCCTAGTTTTTTGATTTGCAGAATACTGTAGCGCCATAGCAGGATATTTTGAAAAGTCTATGGTTGGTTGTCACTCCTAAAACATTTGAACTATTTATGTCAACTGAAACAGGAAACAGACTAGATGGACGAGTTTGATGATCAGCTGTTTTATAAATGATTACGCGTTATAGATTTATTATCAATAACAAGACATAAACACAAGGGTGTGATCAGTTCACTTTTACTGTGGAGCAGAACAAGTATCTTGTTAAACAGCTTAATATAGAACAGCACAGCACATGATTTTAAGCTTATGTTTAGCTACTGAACACAAGTCTAAATAATTTGGTTGGGCTTGCAATGTTACATTTGTATTGTTTATTCATATTAATTGCTCATGAAATGTTTTGTTGTATTATATTGCACTATTTTAATTTGTTTATTCCAGTTCAAGAGCTATAACCATCTACTATGGAATTTGTATATAGTATTATAAGTAAATTTCTAAAGCAGCATTCTTTGGTAATCTTCTGTCGTGTGCTTTTTACTACAATTTAGTTAAAGAATCACTGTACTTGCATCGAATTTTAATCCAACTTTGGACCTTAAATTACTCGTTAACCAATTTAACCAGGATGCTTCCAGACCCTTGCAGCTGTTGCAGTGCAAATAATGTCTTATGTAAACACAAAACTTAACTTGCAAACTAAAGCCCTTGTAAGAAAATTCTCTGTAAAACATTTATGTGGATAAATAGAGAGAGGTGGGGCTGGAAGTCGCTCTCCTTATCAAAAAGGTTATGTACATACACTAAAACCTGTAGTTCAAAAAACATGCGTAGTATGCAGTGGTATATATTTGTCAGGTTAAATACTGCGCAATGAGGCACAAAAATCCCATAATGCACTTTCGGCCTGCATATTTAACACGTTTTGCTCACCCTGTACCCCAATCCTCAAAGCACAAGAGTAATAATATGTTAGAATAAGGATGCACGGTTGTTAGTAATTACATATTATATATATAATGCTCTGTTTTAAAACTAAAAGTGACAGGATAACTCAATTCTCACAGTTAAAGTAATAGCTCACCCAAAAACGACTATTGTGAGCATTTACTCACACTTGGATGAATTTCGCACTTCAGATGATATTTTGAAAAAATGTGTACACACAATGAAGTTCAATGGGGTCCAAACCACAATTGTTTGGACCCCATAGACTTTCATTAAATGCACAGAAACATATCTTCTTTTGTGTTGTACAGAAGAAAGCAAGTCATAAGGGTGCATAAATATCAGAATTTTCCATTTTTGATGAACTGTCCTTTTAAGGTGAAGAATTTGGGGGTGAGAAACATGGATATTAAGCTTTTGTTTCTGGTGTAAATCTTAGTGTAACTAATGAGCTCGGAAATATACATATTTAGATTCTCATTTAGACACGGATGCACTGCGTGTAGATTAATGGATAATGTCCTCTTGCAATCTGTCTATCAGCACTGGAACAATTATCATGGCTGGTCAAAATGTTATTAATTGCGATAATCATACCTCATTTACTGGCACGAATGATATGGCATCTGGAATTGAGCAGATAAACGGACTCGTTTGTGATTTCAACCATGAGGTTCTGTAAAGAGAGGTAGCCTTGTACAAACTGATAATGATAATATGTCTGGTAGGAACCAGCAATGGAGTTTGGTCATTAAAGATGGATTACAGTTATCCTCAAAGATCCTATTCTTAAAGTAGCCTATTATTACATTAAGGAACATTATGAATCCGTATCATACACCGTCCGGCAGTTTTCCATTCCTAAGTACCACAAAGTATTTCAGATAGGAAAGGACTACATCACATTCACAATTTGAAGTGTACACCAAGCCTAACAAGTCACAAGGCATATTTACACTTTTGACAAGTGCATTTAGGAACATCTCTTGACAAGGTGTCTGGAAACACTATAAACACGTGTCTACATTAGCCTACTGTCAGTTAAGGACGTTTTTACATACAAAATAAATTATACAACATTGCACTTATTTCCTCAGTTGAATAGTCCTCACGTAATTAAAGTGCCTCTCAAAACAAGTGCAAATCAAAGATTCTCGTATCATCATATATAAGCACTGGTTGACAGTCACATCCCAATACATTAAGTATATACTGCAGAGGTCACAGGAGGGAATGTTTTTCATTGGCACATTGAGTGGTTTGGTTGTAGCACCTGTTGAGGGTGGAGGAGAACGACAGGACGTTCATAAGGAGAGGTACTACAGACATAAATCTCAAAATACTGGCTAATATTGAATTGAATAACATTGAATTGTTATGATTTTATATCACATACACCAAGTACGTAATCTAAAATCGGTTAGCTATTTAGGGCACGTCTGACACAGATGATATTTTGGATTTAGGCCAATAGCTAATAAACCTAATTTTTCATGTTTTGCACAGAATCCTAATTTTGCCTATTGTTGGTAATTGGCCAAGTTTTATTGTTTTATTAACAAGCTAAATGAACAACCTTTTGCAAGCAAGTCTGATAATTAGCAACCACTGAGTTAATCACATAAACACATTTTTTAAGGAGTTCTCAAGTTATATTATGCACACCTGTGAAAATGTAATTACATGATTGCTCATTTGCATACTGCATTTCTCTCAGTAATTTTCTCCTAATTAGCAAACAGTTAAGTATGGAAGCCCATTTCCGTCACTGAATAAAAAATAAAAAAGGTAATTACGACTTTTTATCTCACAATTCTGACTTTTTTCTTACAGTCGCAGTTGTTACTTTTCCTCAGAATTGTGTGATACAAACTTGCAATTCTCACTTTTGTTTTCTTAAAATTGTGATACATAAACTCGTAATTGTGAGTCCAGTTCTGATGGGAAAAAACCAATATTTTCTTAGAATTGGGAGTTTATGTCTTTATACCCTTAGAATTGTTTATATCTCGCAATTCTGCCTTGTTTTTCGAATTGCGAGTTTATATCTTGCAATTGTGACTTTTTTTTCCTCAAAATTGTTTATATTTCACAGTTCTGACTTTTTTTTCTCAGAATTACAAATTTATATCTTGCAATTGTGACCTTTTTTTCCTCAGAATTGTTGATATCTCACAATTCTGACTTTTTTTTCTCAGAATTACAAATTTATATCTCGCAATTCTGACTTTTTTTAACAAAACTGCGAGTTTAGGCCTATATCTCGCACATGTGATTTTTTTTCCTTAGAATTGTCCTGATATCTTACTATTCCAATTTTTTTCTCAGAATTGCAAGTTTATATCATGCAACAGTGACGTTTTTTAGAGTTATCGTAATTGTGACTTTTTTTTTTTCAAATTTGTTTATATCTTGCAATTCTGACTTTTTTTCTCAGAATTGTGTTTATATCTCGCAATTCTGACTGCTTTCCCTCGGAATTGCGAGTTTATATTTAGTAACTTGTTGCAATTGTAAGAAAAAACGGCAGAATTACGAGATAAAAGTCGCAATTACCTGTTTAAATGTTTATTCATAGCGGAAACGTGCTTCAGTAGGAGTTAAGACATAAACAAAATACTATTTTTTTGGTAACTGTAAAATAAAGCGCTAAAAATTACAAAACGTTTCGTCAATTTTAACGCTAGCAGCTGAAGGTACTGTGCAATGGTTACTTCCGTTGGCGTGTTTTTCCCGCGCTCTGACTTAAACCACCTCATAATCCGTACTTTCGTCACAATACATTTTATTTACGTATTTATTAACTGGTTTGCGTATTTAAATCTTAATTTTGATTAAAAGGAAAGGGATGTAAGCACCTGTAGTACCTCCCCTCAAAAGGGTTGATGCACACTGTGTAGTACGTGGCCTCCGGTCAACGCCAGTCCCTAATGAGCATCTACGACTGAGTATTGACAGCCAGCGTGTTCACATAGCCATGAGGACACATGTCGTTTTCGGAAACGCAGTGGGAGAACTGGGCTGGGTTGCTCCCGCGTCCACGTGCAAACCTCCGGACACCTCTTAAGGACATGCACTGTTCAACCAGCTCCAGGCACTTGCACCCCAAGAAGAAGATGTTCTTGAACATAAAAACCGATATGGGCGTTTTGTAAACAAAGACGAGGAAACATCTGACCACCAAGAGCGGTGCGTTGAGCAGCACGCCGGTGAAGAACCTCGCCCATACCCAGCGACAGTTCATCTCCGAGGCCGTCAGCTCGTAAAGCCAAACAACCGGAACGGCCAGCGCGATGAAATAGACGGATATAACCGTGTACCTAAGGTATATGCTGGGGATTTCGTTTTTAAGGAGCAGTTCCACCAGCGTGAAGCTGTCCAGGATATCTAAGCAGGTGCTCATGAAGCAGCCTTGGGAGTGAAAGCGTGTGGCACCGTTGGGATCTTCAATGATGGAGTTGATGAGGCAGTAAAGCAAAGGCGCGCACAGCAGCATGGTTATTTTGAACCCCGTGATGCCGAACGGCACCTTCAGGGCGATCAGATCCAGGATGGACGTTTCCAGAACGAGCACCACTTTCGGGGTGGACGCGATCACGTAGATGAGCCATGCCAGGTACGCGAAGGTGAACTCCCCGAGGTTGCATCCGAAGATGGAGCTCTTCTGGTGGAAGCCACACGCTCGTTCCCGCTTGCTCCTGGCGTTTTTCATGAAGAAAATCGCCCACCCCGATATAACCACCAAATCCGTGGCTATCCACGAGCACCAGTAGAGATCCGTGAAGATGATGAGGTAGAAATCCAGCATGCCTCCTTGGAGAACGAGCACGAGGAAACACAGGATCTTGTAAAACAGGTTCTTATTAGACCTCTGCACGAACAGAGGGGTGGACTGCATGAATTCGCCCGATGTCATGGTGTAAGACTGAGGCTGAGCTGTGGCTGAGGAGGAGACCAGGGGCTGGGAGCTGCCCTCCTCGAGGTTGGCACTGCCGCTGGTAGTCTGCGTGTCCCTCCTGGACGCGACGCTTCGGATAAACAGCAGCTGTCCGTTTTCTGGTGCTGAGGAGACAGGTGAGTCGGGCTGGGAGATGTCTTTTATGATTTCAGCAGTCATTGTATTCATGCCTTCTCCTCCCGACTTGTTTTGGCTCTGCTAGTGTAATGATAGCCGCTCAAGGGGGCAGAGGAGGAAATCCCGTTATGGAATTGCGTTGGAATGGAACGGGCACTTACCGAATCCCTCCAAATGAAACCTGATAAATAATGAAGTCAAGTCAGTGATTAAAACAACGAAGCTGATATTCGTTAAATGTTTTAAACATTTCATATCCCCGTTTAAAATTATAGTAGGCTACTGAGTTTATTTTGTTTTCTTAATCAAAAAATAAATGTCGTGTTTCGTATTAATAACACCTATCTTAGTTTTCCTAATGATTTACGTATATTTCACGGAACAGCCATTTAATATTACAGATGTACTTAAAATAGTCACTTTATTATTGATTGACTGATTGCGTTATTTAATTTAAAGTATACACTTTGGTCTTAGGCCTGTTTAAGTCTTTGAGTGCTTTGAGTGTTGAATGTAAATAGTTTAAAGTAAAAGCGTTTTTATTGCAAACAGTTAATTTAGGTCTTCACAATAAGCATATAAACTGAAAAAAAAGAAAGAAAAATAGTTACCTTACAATGTACTATTAAAATTATATTTTGAGACCATGAAATACCGTTTTAGTTTTAATTCATATGTTGAACATTTTAATTGTTTAAATGTGAAAAATTAGAAGTAAAATGTATGAAATGATTATTATACACTGCCAGTCAAAAGGTTTTGAACCATAAGAGTTTTGTTTTTAAAAAATATTTTTAATATTTAAAATAACAGTTTTCTATTTGAATATATTTTAAAATGTTATTTATTTCTGTGATTTCAAAGCTGAATTTTTAGCATCAGTCACATGATCCTTCAGAAATTCTAATATATTATAATTTTTTCAGGTTTCTGAAAAAGAACAGCATTTATCTGTATATAATAATAAATGTATCTATAATAATAAATTGATAAATTTATAAATAATTAAAATTATAAATGTTTCTTAACAGCAAATCAGCATATTAGAATGATTTCTGAAGGAAATTCTTTAGAAAACAAAAAATCTTACTGTTCAAAAACTTTTGACTGGTAGTGTATGTTTAACAAGTTAATATGTAAACCATGGTGAATATATATATATATATATATATATAAGAATAAAACCTGCAAAGCATCACATTTTTTATTTTGTTCAAAGACGCTTTGATTCTGGATCGATAATGTAACTAAAATAAGAATAATGTTTATGATACATGATGTGCCTTTCAAAAAACAGCTTTCAAAAAATGCAAAACAAGTAAAATGCAAAAGCCATGCTTTTATAGACAGTCACATTTGTCTTAAAGATGACGTGCAGTCAAGCGTAATCACTCACAGAGGCCTGATGTAGGACATCACAAGCCTGGTATGAACATAATGAGTATCATTATTTATCAGAGTCTGAGCATTGTTTCATTACAAAAATGCTGCAGTTTGTTACAGTGTCAGCTGCAGTATGCGCTTAATTATGATTTATAAAAGACTTTAAAACTATGCATTTCTAAAAGTTTGTTGCAGATATAACTTTAATTTACAAAAACACAATACCATAATACACTTAAGGCTAGAATGGCTAAAACTTTAACCACCGTCAACCTCACGGCATAACTTCTAATTTTAATGCCTTGAAAGCAGACCACTCTGTCAATAACATTCCCATAAGAATCCATAGACATGTAATACTTTGATAATAAACTTTAATTTCAAGTTACATTGGATGGTTCTGAACCATAGAAAACAAGCACATTTCTGTATAAACATATGCATATCAACCAAGTTCGACAAGAACCGAATAACAATTGGGTGTTTGTGGTTTGACTACTGCCAGCTGAGCTTAATATGCAATACTCACTGAAGCAAAACAGATTTACAATTAATAGACAGTTAAACTGATGAACATTCAGCTTCATATTTGAATGCATTTAAGTCGGCTTTCGGGAGTCCAGATTCACAAATCATCGGCGCACACAGTTCGTAGGGACTTCCCATGGGATACCACAGCTAATCAGGAACAGCTAAACAGGTATACAACAACAAAAAAAAAAAACAACAACTCAGTGGATAATTTAATAGAGAGAGGAACAAAAGGACATTACATTTAGGGATAAATGTTCCGAGTTGTCCGCGTGAACGTCGACGAGTGCATTTGTGACATCCGGGAAGCTCCCCGCCACCACCACCTCCCACCCAGTCAGAATCAGTGCATGAGAAGAGGGATATTTCAAAAATATCAGAAGCATTAACAGCCACCAGTTAGTGAAGTCATACACAGTTGCTGTATCCTCACAGTCAATAATAAACATGTCAAACCCACACCCGAGATACACTCAGGTCAGGTTTGTTAGCTATATCTTTCCAATTTTATATATAACTTAGTGTCCTTTCTTGCAATTTTTTAAATTACTTTTGTTTTTGCTCTTTATACTTATTCTAGTACATTAACCAGACATGGACAGACTCACAGAATGGATTTCTAGAAAATATTTTTTTAGCACAAGAGCTATTTTTTATGTCTTTTGACGTGTGTTTTATATTCATTTGTTGAATCTGAAATGAATTCATTGTTTTAATGGCCTGCTGAAAGGCACTGCCACAACACAGGGGAAAAAAGACGCTACTGTCCATCAGTCACACAAGACAGTCCTGTCTAGTTTCTAATAGGGATAGAAATAGAGTAAATAGGGTTAGTCTAGGAGGGAGTTAGCGAAGGACGGAAGGAGGCCTGCTATAGGTACAGCTCGTAGTAATCGTCCAGCTCTTCGTGGAACAAGTCCCACTCATCTTCGGAGTCGGTCACGTCGTCGTCGGTCCCGGCAGCCAGAAGCATGAGGAGCATCTCGCTGAGCTCGAACGTCACCATCTCGTCTTCGTTGTCGAAGGAGTCGCTGTTCTCCCGCTCGTCGAAAAGATCCCAGAGTGGCGTCCGTCTGGAGTTCTGCAACACAGATTCCATTAATGGCTCTGTGATCGAATTCGTGGCACATCATAAATACGATATGCTTTCACGCAACGCCGTTAGGCGTCAGTAGAAGCTTTACCCGGTTTCTTCCGTTGGAGCCGGTTTGTCTCCTCTGGGGTTGAGGCTCTTCCAGACGCCCGTCAGGAAAGGCATGCTTGTAAAAGCAGTTGGCTCCAAACGGACAGGTCCCACGGCCTTCATCAAAATATCGGCATGGTTTACTCCTGGGTATAAAGGTGGACAAAACAGATTAGCTAAGGAAA
>JAHKKF010507581.1:0-32801 GCA_019740295.1 Labeo calbasu
ATTAAATGCTATTAATGTATTATGAACGTATTAACTATATTTAAAACAACATTTTTTTAAATTAAACAATTAACTGAATGACATTTTAATATCAAACATCAGAATGTAATCTGTATTATATATATGTATTATAAATGTATTATAAAACTATGATGCTTGAATACACCTTACATTACATTACACAAATTAACTAAATGCCATTTATTTTAATAAATAAACACCTGACCTTCATTAAATGCCATTTTATATTGATATTATAATTATGTACACATAGTTATGAACATCATACTGTGTCGTTGCTCACCCCTCTGTGTGTCTGCATACCTTGTGTGCTTCAGGAACTGAAAAATCCCCCACCTGGCGTCTCAGTGAACCCCACAAACTGGCCGTGGTTCTCCCTCATGGACGACGCCATGGAGGGTAGACTCGCAGGAAGTGAAGTCACACTAGACACGTCTACAGTGGGCGACGACAGCGAGTATCGGCCGAACAACACCACGCGCAGAAGGAGCAAAAGAGCGCGAGAGCCGGACAGAAGCGAGATCGAGCTGTTCGTCGAAGAGGATGACATGATGTCCGAAGAGATGGGACGAGACAGGGCCGAGCTGGACAGGGACAGAGATGAGATGGAGCACGAAAGAGCCATCCTAGAGAGCGACAAAGCTGCTATTGAATACGAGAGAATGGTCCTGGAGCGGGAAAAAATGGTTTTAGATCGAGAAAGAGCAGGGGTGGAACGAGAACTCGCAGCATTGGACCGAGACAGAGCCTCTCTGGAGAGAGAAAAGGCCGCTGTGGAAAGAGACAGGGCGTCTGTGGAGTACATCCGAGCTCAGCTGGAAAAGGAAAGAGCGATTCTTGACAGAGAAAGGGCTAAGCTTGAACGAGAGCGTGCCATCCTAGAGCAGCAGCGGGGGACGGAGAAAGGGGAGCAGACGGCTAATCTAAACGATAATACAGAAGGAACTGATACCTCAATTCCCTTAGTGATGGAACCGGCGTCCTTAGAAAGGAGGCAAAAATTCCTCAACCTGTTTGAAAAGCTCATCGAGAACTTTTAAAACGGAACTAAACGTTCTGAACGGGACCCATTATGTATATGTCATTATTTTTGTACACCGTAAAACTGTTTTCTGTTGCCAGAAGTGGATCGTGCTGTGATACAGTGATTGGATTTGTAATGTTAGTAGCCACGCTTGTTTACAAGAGCGATAAGTGTTGCTTCCATGCCTTTGAAGACTTTATAAGCTAACAATGAAAACGTTAAGCCACCTCTGTTTTGGAGAGGTCATCAAAAAACTTTATTCAGGTGTGATTATTTCCATACAAAACACACAATGCTGAGCTAATATTTACCCCCCATTCCCCCCAATCATTCTCAAACCCCTCAACCAATACAACAGTTCTGACATGTTCAATTTGAAGGCCATTGGTCATAACAACAGCTTGAAATGTGATATACCAAAATATTGCAGTTCTTGTAAATTAAAAACAAAAAACAGCTTATATATATTTATATTACAGTACAGACTTTACAACAAATTCATTGTTAGAATGCTTCTTTTATTGCATTAGTCAAATTTACCTTTCAAAAAGTTAATCGAGCGCCAGCTTCAATTAGTTTATGCTAATCACGATAAACATTTGTTAAATTCTATATGAATATTAACAATATTTCATTTACAAAACATATTTAAACAATTTGGGCTGGCTATTGCAGCTAACCCCAAACAGGCAACCAGTACAGCACACAAAAAGAGGGTTTTTGTGCGGTTCAGATTTGCACTTGTAAATTAACGACATCTTGTTTTCCTCATTAGTATTTGATAAATAAAAAACGTTCTGAGTTATGCATGCTTCGCTGTTTCTCTAAAAGAGATTGTTTATGAGGCTAGACACCTATGAGACGTCATAAATCCAGATACCTCCTACATTATGAAAAGTGTGTACTGTGTGAAAAGGTAGAAACACAAGCAGCGTAGAGTTGGAAGTGTCCACCAGAACTCCTGTGAGAGTGTGAGTTTATGTATTTATGCCAACCTCCTTTACAGACAGCCATTCATATCCAAGTGTTTGCTTGAGCCCAAAGTTTAAAAAAAAAAAAAAAAAAAGAGAGAGAGAGGTACGCACAGAGGAGTTTTGATGCATGTGCATACGTGTGAGTTTTGTACGCCTGCATTTGAGTGTGCGTTTAAATAAGGGCACCAACGGGGATACGTGGCAAACATATGTAGGCCTGTGGGGTTCTGCTGAGGTTGATGGGATTACCGTCCAGGCGAACGTCCTCAAGAGCGTTGCGGATGTAATTCAAGTCATGCGGATTGCAGAAGGTGTCCTCGTGCATCATCTGGATATTGTTATTCTGAAAAAACAGTGGATGTTTTAAATGTAGCATCTTGGTACATACCTTAAATCTTTTAAAAGTTTACATTTGCGTGGTAAGTAATTTTACAACAGCAAAGATGTCAGTGCTCATTAAATAACACTATGCAGATTACCAGAATGTAAACAAGCTCCTTTAAATTAAAATCTATTTGCAAATGTTAATATTTCAGTTAGGAGGCATGTGCCATAGATGTCCACAAGATGGCACTAGTGAGGTGGGAGTACAGGTACCTGTAGGTGCAGAGAGCGCAGACTGTCAGGCAAGGGAACTGGGATGTGGTCTATGTTGTTGTCTGTCAAGTAAAGGTAAAGTAGCCCGGGCATGTCCTGGAAACGGAAAATATGAGCTGATCAATCATCTCAAACTAAATGATCTAAAGCAGACACTTTCAGTTATGAGTAATAGCAGCAATTCCCATAGAAAGTGGGAGCTTTTTCTTCTGTCTGTGTTTTATCCAATTTAAACGACCTGTAAATTGTTCCCTCGGGTCTGCTTGAACAACAGTAGGCATGAGGAACACTATGCAAGGAAAGCCCAGAAAAAAATGGGCTTAAGGTAGGCTAAATGCTCCGCATTTTGACTCTTATTGCTTTTCTTACCTTGAAAGCTTCTCTCTGAATGCCGGTGCTGCCTAGCTGGTTGTGAGAGGCATCAATAAGGGTCATGAAGGGTGGCAGAGCAGGAAGTTGTCTAATACTATTCTCTCGTAATATCAACTCCTGCAGAGCAGGAAGGCCAAAGAAAGCATCATCATCAATCCTGGAAATGCCGTTGCTAGTCAGATCGATCCTCTTTAATTTATCTTTAAGACAACAGAAGACAAAATGACCATTTAGTAAAGTTCATGAAAATTCTAATTCATATTTTAACATCAAGTTATTGCTATCAAATGATGATTAAGCTAACAGATCAGGTCATGAGATATCATTAGACACACTGCTGTCTATATGAACTAGGCTTTAAGTCAATAGGAATTGCAACCCATTTGCCGCATTATTTATCCATAATGTGATCTATTTCTGAAAGAAACTTTCATATTGACTTGAATTTAGCTGTGACATCATGAAACATACTCAGGTTGGCGAAGTCAGACTTGCTGATCCTAGCAATTTTGTTGTAGCGGGCATAGAAATGAGTGGTTTCTTTGGAGAGAGGAGGAACACGGTCCAGCCTGAGGTCGTCACAGTACACAGATCCAACCAGGCAGGTGCAGAGCATACAGGTACCCATACCTTACCACCAAATTAACAGGTGGCATTCAGAAGACAAACAAAAATACATATTAAGACACAGAAACTGTACTGATGCTTATGTCAGTGGCTGCCTGTTTGGAGACATGAGGCAATCATTTCTTGCGCTTTTGTATCATATTGTTAAAAAATGTGCTGCCTACAGTACTGCAGGAGTGTCTATTCCTGCTCCCGGAGGGCCACCTTAGTGTAGACTTTAGCTCCATTACCCAGTTAAACAGAATGGAACTAATCGTGGTCCTCAGGAGGACTAAAAAATCTTCCAGGCAGATGTGTTGGAGCTAAACTCTGCAGGAAGGTGACCTTCCAAGAGCAGGATTGGACACCCCTGCTCCATCTCCAAACTCAGTCCTGGAGGGCCGATGTCCTACAGAGTTTAGCTTCAGCCATAATTAAACACAGCTGAACCAGCTAATCAAGTTCTTATTATGCAGGTGTGTTGAGGCAAGTTGGAGCTAAACTCTGCAGGACACCAGCCCTCCAGGACCGAGTTTGGAGTAGCAACAGAATTTCATTAGAAAACACATTGAACAGGTCTTGAAACTGAGGATACATATTATGGGATCATTTTAATTGCCTTAAGGATGGTTAAATACAAGTGAGATACTGACCTGTTATATCTGTGTCAATATCTCTGTCAATATCAGGTATCCCTGACCCTATATCACCCCCAGTCCCCTCCAAGGGAGTGGTCGGGGTAGTTAGGAGTATCTCCTTGTCTTGTTAAACACAACAACATGAAGGTGTTAGGAGACAGATTAGCACATGGACAGGTGAACAATGGAACAGGACAGACAGTGAGTAATATTGACACTGAGAAGTTATAATGACTGTTAATGTTATAATGCACACCAAACAAAACAAAATGAATACACATTTAACCAAGGTCAGCCAGTTAAATGAAGTATATAGGTTTCACAGAACCTAGAACTGATGGGTGCAACAAAATGTTCAATAGTGATCATAACTCTTTCTAAGTGGTTCTAAACTATTCTTCTAAAAATTACTCCATTAAGTTGTAACCAACACTATTATAGTACATAGTATTGATATCATGGTACTGACCTTCATCTAAGTCAGGTATTAATATTTCAGTGGTGACAACTGGGGCTTCAGTCACCCCAGATTCTTCTGGGATCCCAGACTCTCCTGACTCCAAAGGGACCTCAGGCCGTTTAGCCTCCTCGGGGACCTTAGTCTCTTCAAACTCATCAAACGGTCCAGGCTTTTCAGGAAGCACAGGCAGCAGAGAGATCTCAGGCTCCCCAGACTCCTCAGGTACACCGGAGATCACAAGCTCCCCAGACTCCTCAGGTACACCGGAGATCACAGGCTCACCAGACACCTCAGGCAACCCAGAGATCACAGGCTCCCCAGACTCCTCAGGTACCCCAGAAATCACAGGCTCCCCAGACTCCTCAGGTACCCCAGAAATCACAGGCTCTCCAGACACCTCAGGCATCCCAGAGGTCCCGGACTCTCCGGACATCTCAGGCATCCCAGAGGTCCCGGATTCTCCAGACATCTCAGGCATGCCAGAGATCCCGGATTCTCCAGACACCTCAGGTAATCCAGAGGTCCCGGACTCTCCGGACACCTCAGGCATCCCAGAGGTCCCGAATTCTCCAGACAGCTCAGGCACCCCAGAGATCCCAGATTCTCCGGACGCCTCAGGCACCCCAGAGATCCCAGACTCTCCTGATATTTCAGGTACCCCAGAGGCCCCAGGCTCTCCTGAAATCTCCGGAACCCCAGGTTCACCTGATATCTCAGGTACCCCAGAGATCCCAGGTTCTCCTGACAACTCAGTTACCCCAGAGGCCCCAGACTCTCCTGACAGCTCAGGTACTCCAGAGGCCCCAGGCTCTCCTGATATCTCAAGTACCCCAGAAGCCACAGGCTCTCCAGATACAAGAACCCCAGAGGCTGAGGGCTCCCCTGAAACTTCGGGTAACCCTGAAGCTCCAGACACCCAAGAGATTCCAGACTCCTCAAAATCCCCAGAGGCCTCGTGTGGAATGGTTTCAAGCGTAAAGTGGAGCTCCTCCTCTTGTGAGAGACAAGGTGGGGTGGCAAGAAAGAAATTAGCCTCCTCATGACAGCAATACTGGCAATGATTACAAGTTACCAAATATTGTGCTGAAGTAATCAAGAATCCTCTCAAGCTATACTATCAGAAAACGTACAAAAATTGTATGGGGATGTCTAATATGCATCATTTAAAGGTTGATAAAGTACAAGGTTACTGCCCCAGGGACAAGCTGCTGTACCCCTATAGGTACAGTTTTAACACATTTTTTTCTGACAGTGCTAGGCAACTTTCGGTCCTGGAGGGCAATGGTTCTGCTGAGTTTAGCTCCAACCCTTGTCAAACACACCTGCCTGTAGCTCTCTAGTGATCTTGAAGACATTGATTAGCTTGTTCAGGTGTGTTTGATTAGGGTTGGAGTAAAACTCTGCAGGACAGCTCCCCTTCAAGACCGAAGTTGCCCTGCCTCGGTGAAAACACATAAAGCAAATCTAAGTCCTGAGTACTGACCTCCACCTGAGATCAATATTATGCCTGAACCAGAAAGCCCAGAGACTCCAGAACCAAGGTCCTCTGAGTCCACAGCCCCTGATATGTCACCAGAGGCCCCAGAACCTCCAGAGCCCAAAGGCTCTCCAGAACCGGAAGCTTTGTCATCAAGTAAGTCTCCAGAGCCCAAGTCACCAGAACCCGAAATGTCCCCAGAAATCTGAAGGATGTCAATGGGCGTCAGACGAAGCTCCTCCTCTTGTTCAAGACAAGGTTAGGTGTTAGAACAGTTATTAGAATTAGACATACACTTAGAACCATATGGACTGGTTCAGTAAACACTATGAGTGATGAATATGATGCACACAAAAAGCAAGTTAAAGAATTATTAAAACACATTTAACCAATCACATAACCAGTTAAATGGAACAACAGCATAATGAAATGGTTGGCAGGCTAGTCATGACAATTAGTAGTGTGTGCGTTTGTCCATGCATGGTACAGACCTCCCTGTGCACTAGGGCCCATCAGAGTTCCTGACTCCCCAGACCCTGATGGAATAAGCTGAGGCTTTATGGGTATTTCCTTGTCTTCTCTCCCCTCAACTGTCCTCCGTTCTTCATGCTCCACCTCCTCTTCTTCCTCCTCCAGTGAGGCATGATGTGAAGGATCAAGATCCTCATCAGGGCTCAAGGTGCCAATCTCTATCTGCAAGAAGAATTTAGGTCAGAACACTCTACTCATTTTTGTTATGTTACAAACCCTAACAAAGCCTTTCAGACTGTCAACAGTTTAAATAATTGTGGTCTAAAGTGCTTAAAGTAATTTAAAGTGCTGATTTAAATCAAGGAGAAACTAATCACCTTACTCTGCTAGGGTATCCAATACTGCTTCTGGAAGCAGGGGCAAAAAGTGTACAGAGTGCATAGGGCCCAGAGGCTGAGAGGTGCCCAACAGAGGGTGATTCAGTGATTTTGAGGGGGCCCCATTGCAAATTCTGTGCAATGGGCCCAGAATCCTTAGCAACTTCCCAGCCTGGACGGACTCCTTCAGGTTGAATTTACCTCCTAAACACAACTGAACCAGCTAATCAAAGTCTTTGGGATCACTCAGAACTTCTAAATACTCAGAACTAAAATATGTAGGATGTTGGCCCTCCATGAGTGTGACTTAACACCCTTGAGCTATACTGAATTGTTCACACCACAGATGGTTTTAAAAATACCCCAGCTACAAACTATTTATTCATTAGGCATCTGTTTATTCTACTAAAGTCTTGCAGACACATTAACACATTTGAGTGTAACAGTATGAGACAATCTACAGTTCATATTGATGTGCTGATTTTTAAATCTATTCATTTTTCATTTCATTTACTCTGCATACGTTGTAATGTTGACTAGCTCTGTCATCTTTTTTGTATTCGATTCCACTACAATCCAGAGTGGGGAGCTGTGAAACCATTCACAGTCTCATCTGTAAGCAGCTGCTATTCTCCAGAAATGGTCCTTGTGGAACCAAGACATACATGGTAGCAGAAAAATACATATTTCTGCACATTTTCTTTCCAGAGTGTTCAATTAACTTTAGATCTCAGTTGTCTTACAGAATGGTCAACTTGAACCTATTAAAACTAAATCATTTTTTTTTTTAAAATACCATTGTTAATCTGTAAAACAGTCATTTTAATAAAACGCACAACTACACTACTAATTCTGTCAACAGTCAGGTATGAAGGCAAATGGCCAAAATCTACCAGTGCTGAGAGTCTGTAAAACAACAAGCCTTTGAGAGGCCTTGCTTGGAATATGCTTGCTTTTTATACAACAACCTAGCCAAACACGCAAAGCCAAAGGCTAAAAGGATGGCTAAAAGGAATCAACAATGTATAAAGCAATAAACAGTGCCAGTGACTCATTTCAGATACCGCGACGCGTGAGAGCTTTCTGGAACCGCTACTAAAATCTATTCTACAGCCGCCAGTCCTGTGACTCACAAGCCTGTCAGCACTT
The DNA here is from genome assembly GCA_019740295.1 of Labeo calbasu. NCBI lineage: Eukaryota > Metazoa > Chordata > Actinopteri > Cypriniformes > Cyprinidae > Labeo > Labeo calbasu. Next base: position 8,167 of record JAHKKF010507581.1, read on the forward strand.
TGTCCTTTAGACAAATGTCTAAAGGGTAGACAAATGATGATTTTATAAAGTAATGTACATTATATAAGTGCTGTGTAAATTTGAAAGTATTTTTATCTTTCTGTTGTAGAAGCAACGCAACAGTTTGTTTTATACTTTTACACAAAGGGGTCATTAGGTTCAACTGAAAATTAGTTTTATATTTTCATCATACTAGGACTGATATGCAGTATAGAGAAAAGTAAGCATTAAAAATTGTCAAACATGCATTGACTGTATTGCAACTATACAAAAATACTTGTGTGCCTTTTTCAGAAAAATTATTAACAAAGCATCAGAATCAACATTTCAACAGTCACTCCAGTGAAGGTATAATACAAATACACCTGGACATACATTATATGCACTTACACAGAGAAATACAGGCATCTACAAGCACTCTTACATGTTCAAACAACTTTTACCTGGTTATGTAAGACAAATTTAGTCAAGTTTGTTTACATTAATAAGTTTCAACCAGAAATCTAAATAAACTACATTTCTGAAATTGCACTCTCCATATGGTAAGGAACAACAAACATTCCCACACTTCATGAAACATTCATAATATCCTGAAGAGTTGAAAATGAAGAGCCTTACACAAGGAAAATGTGTTGTAACTCACAAGTGTGCTTTTGATTGTGGGTTTAACTACATAACATTCACATCAGGATCAAGTTAAGTCTCTTGGCTTCAGTGTAATTCTTCTAAAAGCCCATCTTGCCTTGTGCCAGTCAAACATAGTTTTAGCCCAACTTTTTCCATGCTGAAGATGATCTACTGGTTGTTGTAGTTCGCGTTTCACTGAATACATTTCTTCATACCTGCAGCTTAACTTCTGGCTATCAGACCTGGAGCACTGGCCAGTTCACAACAACATTTCATTCAAAAGCGTGTATAATAACACCAGACATTTCCATGTTCTTAACTAAAACATTCCTTTAAAATGAAAATATTTTCTATGTGGATGCTACTACAAATGTAATTGGGGAAATGACAACCAACTAGGCAGTAAGTATTGGCTTAGTAAGTAAATGAATGATGTTTTTGTGCATCCAGCCAAAAAAAGTCGCTTAAGTAAAATAATCTGACGTACAAGTATGACTACTATTGATTAAGAGTGTATTCCACTACAGTAAAAATGCCCGTGTCTACCTCTCATTCCATAAGGTTGTGCCAGTGGAAAATTCAGGAGAGCACTTTTTACGTTCAGCAACATCTGGTCTGTCCATCACACATATGATATGTCCAAGAAAAGTATTTGCTACATTAAAAAAAGAATGATAAATCAGTCTGACACACTGAACTTTGCTGCACCAGTAGGCCTCTCTGTTCATAAGCAGTTCTTTAAATAAAGTACAAGAACAAAAACTAACCTTTGAATGCAAATGATAAAGTATGTCACAAACTGACTGTGACAGCTTTGCATAATAAAAAGCCAGTTTACTGAAAATGATGGTTCTTGTGAAGTTTCACTTCACTGAGAAGTGACGAACATTAGTATGCACAACCGAACACTGATCTGAAATCAGAGAGGATGAGTAAATACAGGCCCACATGCCCTCATTGACCGACCCTGAAGCAGAGCAGCTGGGTTTCAAACCAGTTTCTAAATGAAAATCATAAACTAAAGACTGACATAGCTGGATGCTATTATCCTCAGGAACATTTGGATCAGCAAAGCAAATGAAAAGTTGTCAAACACCCTAAAGCAAAACTGCAGAAATACATTCCTGCATGACAACTAGAACCGAGTCCAGTGCTTGAACGTTAGCCATCTCAACAGACTGGAGGAAACTAATGAATATGCAGAGAGAGGAATCAGTAATCAAAGTCCAAATATGAATAAGGCTTGATTCAGAACAATTAGATGAGACATATATTGGAAAATAGGACTTTTACTTGCTTGTTTGAAATGAAAGAGTTCAGGCACTAATGCAAATACCCATACCCAAGTTTATAAATTGAAACCTTGAAAGACTCTCTCACCTGTGGTTCATCAATTCCGTCGTAATAGTCATAGACATCATCGCCATCCACATTCAGGTCTAAATCCACATTGTTGTTGTCATATTTATCTAGTTCTGCTTGTCTGGCGTATCGGCGGGGAGAGGCTGCCACCACACCCAGGACCAGGAGTCCCCACATCAACCTCAGCGTTACCATCTTCCTGCTAGACACAGAATCAGATAGATTATTAGTCTGGTGAGATCTTAAAATGACATCAAGTGTCAACCTTATAAAATATCTTTAATTTCTGATCATTTAAAAAAATATAACACACATTGGGAGGTAAATTTACATCAACAAGAGGCTCAAATCATGGACTTTGGCTCACCATGCACTCTGTAAGATTGGAGAACTTGGTATTTATTACCAGGATGCAGGCAGCCAGTAATACTGAAATACAAACCTCTAAAGTCTTTTGCTTACTTGCAAGAGCCAAGAAGCCACCGACTAACCCAGCAGCCATCTTGAATGCACTCAATGACTGCTTTGTGTGTTAAAGTTGAAAGGTCACAGGTGAGATGCCTAACATCATAAAAGGTTTCTATTTAAACAAAATAATATCATATAGCATTTTTTATTATTTGTAAAGTTTGTTTATTCAATTTCTAAGGTGTACATTTTTCATATGGTTCCGTGAGGAACCTTTAACATCTATGGAACATTTGCACAAAAGGTTCTTTATAGTGGAAACAGGTTTTTGAAATATTCTTAACAGTACGAAAAAAACATTTTTTGTATAGGAACTGTTCACTAAAAGGTTCTTCGGGAAATCCCCACTCTTTGGGACCTTTATTTTTAAGAGATCTACTGCAAAACTGTACTAACTGAAAGAAAATAAAACATTATTTTCACCTTGTCATCAGCTGACCCAGAGGAAATCTGCAGACGTTTTTCCATTTTTCGGTGCTGATTTTGGGGGGAAATTCTGCTGACTGGATAGAAGTCTGGGAGCAGATTCCACATGGCCCTAATCACAAGTTCTTAATAACTAACAATGTCCAAAACGCAATGTCAAAATGTTTAGTGCTGTCTGTAATAAACATTAATGAAATATTTCATTGGGCTATCATGACTTATGCACTTCCAAAAGAACAGTTCACCCCAAAATTACAATTTTTGTCATCATTTACTCGTTCCAAACCTGTATGAGTTTCTTTCTTATATTGAACATAGAAAAAAATATTTTGAAAAATGCTGGTAATCAAACATTCGATGATCCCCATAGTATTTCTTTCCCTACTGTGGAAGTCAATGGGGATCAACTGTTTGGTTCTTTATAATATCTTCTTTTGTGTTCAACATAAGAAAGACTTATTCAGGTTTAACGTGAAGGTGAGTAAATGATGACATTTTTATTTTTGGGTCAACTATTCCTTTTACCTCTCATATTTTGTTGTCAAACCCATAATAATCTGAGATATATACATTTCTTATGAATGATAAGAGGCTCGGAGGAAAGCAATGACCAGCTGGAGTGGAGGAAGAGCAGGCTGTACTTGATGGGCAGACCAAGTTCTGGTCCTCGGGGTGAGACGGAGAGAAAAAGAGAGGGAGAGCTTTGACAGAGCCCCTTTATGAGTGTCTGACTCTACACTCAGGTTCGAAATTCCACCGAGGTTTGTGGACAGCATGGCAATGAGTTACGATCTCTCTGTATCTCTCTCTCTCTTTCACACACACACATCCACGTAACTCTCCATGAAAGGCTATTTTGGGCCGTAGCTGCACTCGGCCCAAAGAAACCACTGCATTTTTTAGACATAAATCAGTTCCCTGTGATTCTCTGACTGCCAATCAACACGTCACATCATGAATACAGATTACACAGTGGTGATATCAATTATATCTTGCAAACTAATTCAGTCTGTATCTGAGAAAAAAAGTCTCACAGTAGAGCCTCAGTGTACTAGTACCTGACAGCTTGAGCTGGGAAATACTGAAAGAGGGACTATGCTGGACACAGAGCTCGGCTTTTACCCGGTCTCAAGAGTGTTTGCAGTGCGTAGACCCCGTGTGAGTTTGTGTGTGTGAGAACTAACTATCCCAATGTTGTTTTTGGCTCTACCCAACAGCATTCCACACACTCATTGATTTTACAATTTCTTCTTCTCTAGTGGATCTGCCAATATTGGCGAATTTATGACTTATTCACTTCCAAGAAGTCAAAATGCATAAATATATAAACACTGCAGCTTAATTAGACACATATTACAGACATACCTACTAAATCTCATCTGTTTGGCGATTACTGTCATAACTAATCTGCAGACTTAAAATTGGAAGTTTCTATAATATGGCCCTTGACCTGAACAGATTGCATTAAGAGTCTGTCCTATCACATTTTCTGCAAACACTCATACTTTCATTGGTAAAGCTTTAAAAAAAAATCAACCAATCTTTTAAAAATCAAACACAAACATCATCACACCCAAAACAAACTAAGGAATAGTAACCTGACCAATAAAGAACACATAAATTGCCATCATGACCACACAGATCACCTGTTAACCCACTTAAAACGGTTGTAAATCACCGCAGTTTCAACATTAAAGTCAAAACTGTATGAAGATTCATAAAGATGATGGAAGTATTATATAATCAAAACCAGAAATCCACAAACAAAAATTAAAGGAGGAAAAAAAAAAAGAAAGCCTCAGTAAAGTCAGTCAGGTGCACTTGAACTATTTTAACTTTGTTATTACAAGAACTACAAGAATATTTATAAAGGCTGTGGTGTGCAGACAAAATATTAAAAAATGAAAGCCTCAGTACAGTCAGTGAATTACATTTTAGCTTTTTTAGCTTAGCCTCAGTGGCCACCAAGTAGCAGACTGGACCCCAAGAAGCCCTTAGGTCTGCTGTAAAGCATAGCAGAGGAACATACAACCCTTACCTCTTTCTCCTCCTGTCCCAAATGGTCCTGTTCTTCAGCTCGGACAGGCAGAGGGCTGGTGGGCCTGGCCAATGGCAACGGGTCACTCACGGCGAGTGTGTAACCTATGTGTGGATGCTTCTGGGTGTGCGTGACGTGTACGTGTGCACACACTCCCAGACCCGTGCGCCCTACCTGTCCGTATGTGTGAAGGTAAGAAGTGAGGCTGAGAAAAGGGAGAAATCGAGTTTTGGTCACATCTACAGCAGCGCCCACCCCATACCACACTGCATCACACGCACACACACGAACGGACACACAATTTGCACACTGACAGACCCCCAGCTGCGAAAATCCTTTAATCCCCTTACAACCATCTTTCTTTTTTGTTTCCTGAAGAGACACATAAGTTATTCAGTCCTAAGTATGAGATATTTGTCTTCCTTTTCCTGAGGTGAGCGCGAGGCATACTCTGCTTTCATGTAGGGATCTGCCGGGCCCCGGCGCACAATGGGCCCTCTGTGAGGCTTCTCTGTTGAGAGGTGGAAAAGGCCTCCATTCTGCTCTGGTGCTAAAACTCTGCTTAGTGCAGAGATGCACTGCAGAAAACCTGCTAACCTATCAGGAAGTGCCGTACAAGTGCCTGCTTCATGATCGGTGGGATGTTTTTACAGGCCTCAGTCTATTTTTCCATACTAATTCTCTTTCTCTTCAACTCAGTAATCATATTTCTGCTGAGTCACATGAAACGAGGACTGGGACTGTACAGCAATTCAAATTTTTTAATGACATCTGACATATACTGCGTTTTGTTTCAGTTTGGCACTGTCACTGACAGTTTTCTCACTTTGTTTGATTATATGTGACATTTATGGGTGTGCAAACATCTCTTTTATGCTACTATCTGCCATCTTCAATTAGTATTTATTTAATTATTAATACATTATTTAATTACAGCCTGTTTTATATAGTTGAGCTTTAAGGGGCACCAAATGCACCAGAACATTTCTTAGCTGGATCATGCATTGAATCAATATCCGTGCAAACCTACTGGATAGTGCCAAGGAAGTCCATTTACTTGCACGATCAATTTAAGCTGCACAGCCTCGCACTGTGCGGATTTAATGTAACACAGTCCGTTATTTCTAAAGTCAGCGTAACAGATGCAACCAAAAATATATGCGCTGGGCCTTGCAGGATAAATGAAGCTTTTGTTTCAACTGATACCCAGGTACTGTACACTCACTCTTTGTCTTTGTCAGATGTGTATAAATATTTAAAAGAAACTGTTCTGGAGTCTTCTATTGCACACTGTTTTGTTTTAAAAGGTTTTTGCAACCACAAAGCTTTTGGACCATAAATATGTGCTGGCAGTATTTCTCACACACCACATTCTCATGAGAAGTTTTCCAATGCATCTGAAAATCTTAAACAAACCGACTTAAATAGACGGGAATTGCTTTTGCTGGAACTGAATGTTTAGCTACAACTGAGTGGTAGTTCAAATAAATCACAAATTTTATCACAAGTTAAATTGCATGTGGTTTATAAAGAGGTTACCAGCTTGGCTACTTGTCTACTTTGACAAATGAATCAGTGACAATGCAGAGACAGTTGAAACCAGTTTAATCAAGAACACCAAAAAAAAAAGTTAATCTCATCTTATGTTTTCCCACCTCTGACAATCCGAATGGTTCTCACAGTTTGCAGTGATAAATGAAAACATGAAAAATAATTATCACATTTGTGCGCTGAAAAAGGAATGTTCACATTATTTTTATACTCTAGAGAAAAAGATATTTTAAAATCAGTCTAGAAGGTTCTGGTAGTACCATTGTCAACTGTTAAATTGAAAGCATATTTATACATCACAGTAGATCACAGTACTTCTTCCTGTCCTAAAATGACTGTTCTCTCATGGATATTGAATACAAAGACGTAACGCAATATTGAAAAGTAAAAATAAACTTACTTTTTAAAAAATAGTACATGTCAGTACATGTCAATCCTTATAACAGAGGCAAGAGTAACCATGCATTCAATGAAGTCAAATAAACCACCCTATGTACTAAATTCACTACCAAAAATTTGGCTCCATAATCAGACCACAACTCTTCTGTCCAAAAACCTCCAGAATGGTGTGGTGAGGTAAAACTGTAATGCTCAGATTCTGCACAGGATGGGGAAATTACATTACTTGCAAATTAGGAAATTGTTTTGGAGCTCTATTCATTATACAGAATATTTAACAGATAATGGTGTTTCCCATACAGCAGGCCTGCTAGTTTTTAATACGTATGAAATTAAGAAAGGCACAGTGGTTTTACAATACAGCCATGAGAAGCCATCTATAAATACAGTCTCATGGATTTCTACCCTGCTGAAAAGACCAAAATAGGAGACCACCTGAATATGTTGTATTTTTGATACTAGTATCCCCACCAGCCTTCAGCAGGGCTTTCTTGGTCAAAAGCTTTATCAGCTTAGCTAGACCAGCACAAATGAACCTGGACCAGCATGGAAATTCATTATAGTCTTAACTGGTCTTTTCAGCAGTGTACAGTTTTCAATATCTATTTTCTGACTTTGCAAATAGATAGTCCTGTTTTGGACCCTTTTCAAGTGTTTTAGATTCCATACATTTTCAGGTCTGGTAAATGAAATGGACAGGATGGTGTGGCATCCTTATATGACAATAGCCCTGAGGAGACGGAAACACATCATCAGCTCTCGAGGAATTGGGGGTTTGATCTCATTACCATCAAGGCGAAGGTAGCGAAGACGTGGACTCTTCTCATCAAGATAATCCTCGAGTGCACCAGGTGGACAGATGTCAGAGCTATTCACACCTATGGAAAGTACAGAAAAAAATACACATCTTACTGATAAAGTCAAAGACATGCAGGCACAAAAAAATGAAAGTAAACGCAACGTCCTGCACATTATTAATGTGCCATAATTTTTGTCATCGGGACTATCCATAGACAGCCATACACATCGTCTGGACATGGACATGGCTGTGGGCGAGATGGAGCGGAACGTGGAAAATGACGTATAACTAGGCCTTAAGGCGGTTTCCTTGCTGCCCAGTCAGTCAATAACTTAACAAGTGGTGTTTTGTTTGTTAGGTACCTCCTAAGGAAACCGCTTTCAGGTTTCCAAAGGCACCATAAAGTCTGTAGAACCTTATCGAAGCAAGTACTGACTGCATTGCTTATTTATTGGCAGAAATAAAGTCATATGCTTTGAATACAATCATAGTAGGGGTTGACCAATTATTGACCTGGGGTGCGTTTCCCAAAAGCAGTGAAATTTTAGTTCTATTGAACTGTATTGGTAAGAACATGCGCCCATAGTTGCTTTTGGTAAGAGGCACTCCTGGCCGATTATCGGCACCGATATTTTATGGTTTATCGTATTGGTCATTTTCAAAACTGATTTGCACATAAAATAATTCAAAAGCATTTAAAGAAAGCTTTTGTCAGAGCCCTTGTTTTTCTTAATTTTGACATAAATTTTTACACCAGACATATATATCGGTTAAAAATATCGGTTATCGGTCATCTTCGCCATCGGCCTTAACAAACACATATAGGTCGACCCCTAAACCATAGTGTGACCTTTGTCCAGAAATGTGTAACAGTCTTTTGTTAATTACCAAATGATTTTGCAAAAAATACAAAGAAAGTCAGCATATGTACAGAACTTTAGTTGTGGACTTACTCTTAATCTTATTGTGATCCAGATGCAGGTGTTCCAGGCCAGAAGAGATAACGGGTATCTCGGTGAGCTGGTTGTGAGAAAGCTGTAGATCCAGGATGCTGGAAAGGTTAAACACATTTTTTGGGATACCCCCATTAGCCAGCTTATTGCGGTTGAGCCTGAGAGACACCACTTTGGGAAGACCCTTGAAGTACTCAGCCGGAATCTTTTCAATGTTGTTGTTGTCCAAAAAGATCTGTGTGGTTGTGGGTGGAAGACCAAGGGGCATGGTATTTAGCTGATTCTTTGCTAAATTGATCTGGATCAAGTTGTTGAGGCCTTTCAGATTGACCTCAGTTACGGCATCATCCTGTAGCTTGTTGCCTTGCAGATCCAGCAAGGTGAGACGGTCCATTCCGGAGAAGACACCGGGTGGGATCTTTGAGATTCTGTTTCGGGAGAGCCGTAACTGCTCTAATTTGGCAGGCAGAGGAGATGGAATGGAAGACAGCAAATTGTCTTCCATGTAGAGGTGTACGAGGTTGGACATACCCTTTAGAGCATCTGCCTCCAGGCCTTCGCTTGTGATTTTGTTACGGTTCAGGTTGATCCACCTTAGTTGTGTGGCGTTGCGCAGAGCGTCGGCTGACAGGACATCAATCAGGTTGTTCTGAAGGTACAGGTACCAGGTGTAGGGAGGGATGGTAGGTATGCGTTTCAGACCCTTGTTGTCACAGTAGACAGCGTTGGGGAAACTTGGAGGGCAGTGGCATTCTTTAGGACAAGCCTGGATCTGAGAGATAAGGTCCTCATATGGAACTTCTTCAGAGCGGACTTGGCCGACCAAAAGTAGGGCCACAAATACAACCATGAGCCACTCCATAGTTAGGTTTAACCTGAAAAAAATGCACAAAAATTGCTTTTAACAATGTTGAAACCATATTGTCACAGGGCCAATGTTTGTCCCCCATACTAAGAATAGCCAGAGAGCCACTCTACATTACCTCAGGTTCTCTCTAAGTCGATAAACTCATTGACAAAAAATTAGGAACATCCTCTAGTTAAGATTATCATTCCCTGTGTCTTCATGTTCTAAGTAGCAATCCTCTTAAACTTAGAATATGCTGCCAGGTCAGCCTTAATTGACTTAAGCCTGGCACAGTGCTACTCATCTCCATTCAGAAGACAAATCTTGGACTCTGGGAAACACAGGGATTCAGGTACGTCCTGTTTCTGAATGCAACAAGATATAGCAAGAATGGCATGTTTTCTAACAAGACCTGGCCCTTAACTGCTTCAGTTTGTTCGATCAATGATTCCTCGCCTTTTAAAACATTCTTATCTGTCGAATGCAAGTTTGAGCTTTGTCGAGTGTGTATGCAAGAAATTATATGTCTCATCTGGTTTAAATTTTTGGTCCTGCGCTCCAAGTGACTATCTGGAGATCATTTTCTATGGGCAGTAGCCTCACATTAAACCAGACAGGATCAAAGAGAAGCCCTGGATACCTAGTAATCAGGTGAGGTGGAGCCAGCTTTACATGTAAATATCTCTCTTTTAAATCATGACTTCCATACTGGCATTGCAGAACCAGTTCTGTGGACAAGTGCATCCAAAAAAACAGCTGAAAACTTTAGTGCAGGGGTGCCCAAACTCGGTCCTGGAGGGCCAGTGTACTGCAGAGTTTTGATCCAACTTGCCTCAACACACTTCTAGTATGCCTAGTAAGAACTTGATTAGCGGGTTCAGGTGTGTCTAATTGGGGTTGGAGCTTAACTCTGCAGGACACCAGCCCTCCAGGACAGAGTTTGGACAGCCCTGCTTTTAGTGCCATAAATCACTGTGTACTTCTGTGTAAATCCAACATAAATTAAATAGAAATTCACAAAGATTAAAGCTTATGTACTTTCTGTAGCAGGGGTAGGCAAGTTTGGACCTAGAGAGCTGCAGTCCTGCTGCACAGTCCTTGGAGTTCAGCTCCAATCCTAATCAAACACACTCAAACAAGCTAATCAGTGTCTTTAGAATTACTAAGGCTATAGACAGGCAAGGGATTTTTTCCACAATGGGAGTTGAACACTGCAGGACTGCAGCTCTCTCAGTACCAAACTTGCCTACCCCTGTTCTATAGGCTTTCGATTGATATGGAAGAAGTGGACACTATCTTTGCCAAGATACTTCAACTGCACACTACCATTGCACAAATGTTAGAGTCTTACCTCTATCTTCTTGGAGCGCTTCTACTGTATCTCTTGCTGCGGGTACAGATGCCTCAATTCTGAGCTACTTCACCCTGTCCTGCCCCTATTTGTAGTGTCAATGGCGCCTCATGATCCCTTTACAGACGGACACACTGGACACAACCTTTGCCAATCATAGCCTCTCGAGATCAAGAGTCATAATCCTGGGAGGATGGACAGTGCTTAAACCAGCGTGCTGGGCAAAAGAAGACATGGGCCTTGGCCCAGTTAGAATTAGGCTAATACAGGCCTATTACCATGCTGGAGTCTTTGTCATTTTCTTCATCACCCACCAAAACAACACCTGCCTCCTGTTTTTCGAGTATACAAATGTCTCGATCTGACCACTGAGTTAATGAATCTGAGTTTATCTACCTATCTATCTATCTATGCATCTATGCATCTATGCATTTCCTAAATAAGGACTCCCATTTTGACAACTGATTTGCTTTATTTTCAGATATGCTTACAGTTGCCAAGTGAGTAATTAGAAAAGTCTGCACGTTTATTATTTAATTTGCATAATCGCCAAAATTCGTGCACTAGTCTGGATTTAGAGGCTGATTAAAAATCGCCACAGGTAGCAACATATGGTGTCGTTGTTTGACTGCCAAGCATTGATCTTGTTGTGTCATAACTTGCTCTCAATTCCGCTGACGACAACAACTACTTACAGTCATTGTAATCCCCTGTAATGGGCTCCTCCAGTTGAAATCTACGACCATTAGTAATCCAGTCTATTATCCAGCATCCCGTGTCTAGGATGGTGCTGCTCTACGTTACAACCAGTGGACTAAAGGGCAAGGAGTTTAAACACCAACCTAATCCAATTACAGAATTAAAAACCTATTATTCACAGGAACCTAAAGAGCTCTAAACACGGAATACGTCTGTGTCAAGGTCTACAACACTAAATCAGCAAGAGCATTAGGCTGCGAAATACAGGACATGACAAGAGGTCATCATCAGGCCAGCAATTAACATCTAGCTGTAGGAGGTTTAAGCCTATTAAAATACTCTGTATCTTGGATATCTGTTCATTCCAATGATGGCTTCAATACATGCAGGAAAAACTGTGACTGATCATTGAAGTCATTGACGACTTGCTACTCTGTAAGTGTCTGAGACCAAGATCAAACTACAAGACTAAACCTTGTCACCTTATTGTGTTTAAGCTCCAGATCATAGCAGGTGCCAGCTTTTCTAATGTCTGCACCTGTGAGACTAGACATGGCTTACAGATTGCAGACTGGATTTTCTAGTCACCCAGTCTTCAGGTGGATTGTTCTAACTAGTGTGAGAGCAGCAAGTCAGGGATTAAATAGTCTTGTCCAATGCTTATGATCAGAAACTGTTCAGTGCTAATGCTAACTGTTAAAAATTTGAGGGTATCTTTATGACACCACACTAGCCACCTAAACTTGTTGAACTCTGAGACTGGTAAACAATATTTGAATGTTCTTTGTGGTTAATTAATATGTTTACTAGTAAAATGCTTAATTTACCAACATCTTTGAATAGAAAAGAACATTATGGAACAAGAATAAAATCCATCATAGATGGTAAAACCTATGACTGTGAAATGACATAGTCTTCTGAACATTTAGGCTTCACCTAAAAGAAAACACATGCTCTCAAAGAGATTTAATTTCCTGTTTGGGGCATTGTGTCTCAGACAGTTATGTTAATTACAGAGAGTTTCACATTCGGCTCTGGCTCTATGGCTAGTGAGCCGTCCAAATGCCCACTGCCCAATTTCACATCTTTATGCTTCTAGGAAATAGACAACTTTGAAATGAAATTTTTGTATCGTCTAATTGTTTTAGCCAACATCAAAAAGATGCATTATTACTATTTTCAGTGGAAATTATATTTAGAGGATCTGCTAATGCTAGCTTTACCAAAAAAATAAACTAATTAAACTTGCTTACACAAGCAAAATCTAAGACTTTTCTTTGTCCTGCTACCATGGCATGGGGTGATATGGTCATACCATAGTATTTTGATCTATACCATATTTAAAAAATACCACGGTGCTATCATATATTATTTTTGTGTTGTATCACACAAGCTATTTCAATGTAAGTAACTAGATACCAGTACATATGTAATACATATACATTTCATGTTAATGATCCTGTAGCTGGCTATTACAACTAAATATTTTTTTTCAATTACAATTAAAATTCAAAATTCATTATCTTATATGAAGACATGCAGCAGAAGTACATACGGAAAATATAAGTAATTCAATATTTGACAGAAAAACCATGAACCCCCTACACCCATTACCCACTTCCTTATCGCATCACCACCACATAAGATAAAAAAAAAAAGAAAACATTACCTGCTCATCTCAGTCATAGAGCTGATTTTGCTTTGTGCAGGTGGAGGCAAATTGGGTTCTGGTTTTGGGGTTGCAGTCAATCTCTTGGTCCTCCTGCTCTCCTCTCCAGTTTAAGTCCAGTCTGCCGTTTCTCCCACTTTCTTTCTGGCCCGGACATGCATCAGAAGACACAGCCTTATTAGATTACTATTGTTAGCGGTGTAACTTCCCCAAGGCCAAACCTTTGACATCAGCTGGTGAGCTTGAATAAGTGGGTGTGTGAAAGTTTGAAAGATACGTGTGGATTTGTCTTCCCGCAAGCGTGCATTGGTTACTTATTGATAGTACAGCACTCTCTTTTTCTCTTTTCTTACTCTTTTTGTTGTGGAGTGAGGGTCTGTGGAGCCTCAGGAAGTGGGGGACCCTGGCAAACATGACACCCTCCAAACAGTTGCAGGTGGCTTCGAGACATTTAACCCTTTCTTTGCAATGGACATATCTCATCTCCATCCCTCATGACTTTAGGGATCTTTTACACCTTGTTAAACTAGGCCACCCTTGGGCAATGCTCATCATCTGGCTGTCATCTTGCACTGATGGAGACTCGTCCCAACCCGTGAAAGGTCGAATTAAGCTGGAATGCAAAGCTGGTGATGTTAGAGACTTAATCCTGCACTCATACCATATCCCAGCAGGTCCCTCTCTCTCCTTGAGTTGCACAAAAGCTTTACAGTGAATGAAAAGGCAGTGCGTAGTAACCAGGCGACATCTGTTTCAACATCTGGATCTTGTTGTAGAGATTTCAAGATGGAGAAGAGGAAGTGGGATATAGAAGGTCTTTGATTTGGGTAGGACACTGATTTCAAGTCCCACTGCACTAGTGAAAAGGAGTAAATCTCTGTCGTTTTGAAAGGATGCTATTGTCTGGAATAAAAGAGGATTCATGATTTCTGTTCTTAAGTATTTGGGACCATTAAGATCTCACACTTGGTCTCACTTGTACAAAGCAAACAAGCCCTGTCAGATCTACAGATGTGTGACCATGCCCAAAGAACACAAAAGAAGATTAGTGTCTTTTCTATATGATGTCTGAACGATTCAGTCACAAACTGGTCTGAATCTCATGACGTAAAAGAACAACCAAAACATTTCTCACTACTTTACACTCTAAAGTTTACAGACTTTATGCAACTTCCAACATTCTGTTGTAGAGTAGAAAAAAATGATGGCAGAACCTTGGTTCTACCAATTGGTTGTTGATTGGAGTGGCAGATCTAAATGAAAGCTTGCAGTCGATTATAAAAAATGTGTGGGTTTTCGCAGACTAAATGATTTCAGAAATCTGAGAAAAGTCTGTCATGGAAACATGACAAATTGTGACATTTTTAATTAAAAACATATGCATGGATGAATTGTTCACAAAAATGAAAATTCTGTCATTAATTACTCACCTTCATGTCGTTCCAAACCCGTAAGACCTTCATCCATCTTCAGAACACAAATTAAGATTTTTCGATAAAATCTAAGAGGTAGTAAGGCAGAAAGGTAGTAAAGACATTGTTAAAGACTGACACGGAAAAGAAGAAATTTCTGAATAAAGTCCTAAAAAGTATTCTTGTAGCTTCATAACATTACGGTTGAACCACTCATGTCACATGGACTATTTTAACAATGTCCTTATTACCTTTCTGGGCCTTGAACGTGTCAGTTGCGTTGCTGTCTATGCAGGGTCAGAAAGCTCTTGGATTTCATCAAAAATATCCTAATTCGTGCTCCGAAGATGAACGAAGATCTTACCAGTTTGGAACGACATGAGAGTGAGTAATTAATGACAGAATTTTCATTTTTGGGTGAACCATCCCTGTAAGATGCATTCAGATGGGCAGGGTAAATTTCCATTTCATGTCGACTTCAAAGATAAATTCCTCTCTCCACAGAGCCGCACAAATCAAGTTTATAACACATGACAACATCTCATGTATCAAATAAACAGCTTTTATTCCCTCAAGTCTTTTTTATGTTCTCACATAGCATGACAGAAAACTTCTGTGTCCTCTTTCTCAAGAGATCGGTTGTAGGAGGACGAGCTAAGAAACATCACTATGGTCTCTTTCCCTCAGTGTCTCTCCAGTGTCTAGTAGACGCTGAATAACAGACTGTGGTTTTCTAGCATGACCTCAATTGCACAGCTGACAAGCACACTCACACAAAACATGACACGACAGCATTCAATTATGTCACAGTATCCAGCAATGCACATAGGTTACGTTATGGAACAATTCAATTGAAAATGAAATTTTTATCATGTTGTTTCAGATTACTTACTTTCTTCCATGAAACACAAAACAAAGCAATGGAAATTCACCATATTTGTGATATTAAATAAAAATGTCCTTGGACTTTTCCAACTCTGACCCTTTCTTACAATCGCCTGCAAGCTCACATTTAGATCTGCCTTTATCCAGTCAACAATCAAACCAAGACCCTACAATCATCCATGCAATAAAACATGGTCATAAGCATTGGTTTTTCATGCTACGCTATATAAATGAACTCCACAGCTCCACAGAATAAAGTCCAATGGGTTTTAAAAGACTGTGGGTGAGGAGACAGAAAACTGTATTTCGTCATCAACATCTGGTCATCGACATCAAATGTCTTTTTGTGTTTGGTCCTGCAAAATCAGCTTGTGGTGAACTTAAATGCTTGGGCTGCTATAAAGTGGTAAAGCCAGAACTGCCTATCCATCATCTGTTTCTAACACATGGACAAAAGAACTCCCACAGTGTCTCTCTGTATAACTATCACATAGTCACCCCAGACCCTCCATTCCTCTGGAATGCTCGGTTGTCTGCCGGCAAATCTACTGTTTTAAATAAAACACTCATTTTTAGCGCTAGCTCAGACTTGTGCGGAAAGATCTGTAGTTATGTTAAATGCAACTTCTTACGTGAAGGTGTGGTTTGGGATAGAGATGTGAGCATATGGTTGGAAGAGGTAAAGAGGGAAAGAACGGACCAACTATTGGGCTTTTTTATGATTCATCCAAGGTATGTTCTGAGCTGAGGAAGGGAATGAATGTTTACACCTAACTCAAATACTGGCTTGAATATGCGAACATCCCAGCTACACGGTATGCAAAAACAGTATGCCAAATGGGAAGAAAGTCAGACTGCTTAGTATTCATGATACAGCAGACAAACCCGAATGACCTTCTGCATCCACCAACCAGCTAAGATTTAGAAGCATGCAGCCAGTGGATACTTTGATATCCAAAAAGGCTGAAAGATGAATTAAAAATGGTGTAGAACTGTGAATTGAGCAGCTCTTTTCAAGTTTGAGTGTTATAAGGGTTGAAGGGAGGTGAACGTGATTTCACAAAGTACCACATGTTACTGAATCAACATCCTTGCTGATCCTGGATTAACAGAATTAAGGAATAACTTTTCAGGAAATGTCCATTTTAGGGTTAGGTGCTTCTACACCCTTGTCAATCAGCTATCATTTCCCTCTGATTTTAAGAATAAATTATGGGTAGCATTAGGCTTAGGGGTAGAGATTGGGTTAAGTCTATATATTTGGATAGTAATGTTGATCCAGGAACATGTCTTACTTGCAACAGATCACCATTTAAGTTTCTACACTCACCCGGTACGTTCAAAACTGATTTTCAACTCAGCGTTTCTCCTTGTCCTTACAGTTGTCATACGTTTTCAACACATCATAAAGACAGCCGTGTTATTGCAAAACTTCCATAAGCAGTTTCCTCCATGTCTACTATCCAGCAGACCCATACAGCAGCTTGCTTTGGGTCACGCATTGGCTATTGTTAAAGCACTGACGTAATCATAGCCGTGATCATCCCGAATTAAAATACTAAATATCAAACATGTTTGATATTAATCGGGGCAGCCCCGATTTCTGAGCTAGCAGATCGGGAGGTCCAAGATTCGATCATCGCCTCACATTACCAGAGGTGCTCAACAAGATTTTGTGGATAAATCGGCCTAAAACTACTGTAGTGTGAGCCCAGCTTAAAAAGTAATGTTTTTTTGTGGTTCTTGCTTGTAGGCCTACATTACCTGACAAGAACATGGTTAAAGGCCATGTACAGAGGGTTTGCACTTATGCCATGATTTGGACAGTTACTCGGATGTAAACAACAGCATGAATTGCATGGTTAATGTATTACTAAATAGGCTGTTCTGCTAATTTATGCTGTCTAAACCATGGAAAATCATGTGGAAGCTGCTAAATCATATAGAGAAGAACAAGAAAGGGCAATATTTTGACAAACTAAAGTTAATAGGTGGTAAAGATACGTATGAGCAGTATTAATTAAGATATTAGCCTAATATTTCACCTACCTGACTGGAAACGATAAGAACAAACATGAAAGTTGACAGATTTTTGCCCTGGAAATCCTGGTTTAGTTTGGCCAACCACAAACGTCTTTTGTTCCTCAGACAGTTTTTTGCACTTTCTCCTTAATTTGTTATTATTTTTGACAGTCTTTAGTACCCCAAATGTTTTTCCTGATCCGACTGATTAGTACAGCCCAAAACATGACAATAATTAACCATTTTCAGCAGCAATAATCAGCAAAATATGCAAGTTTCATTCGGTTCAGTGCCACCAATGTGGCCGATTAATGATGCGTCGTGAAAACACTCTATTTATTCTACATACCTATATACTTCCTCTAGTGTTTCAGTACATAGTCTGAAAGTTTGAAAATTTGATCGCAGACTGTGATTTATTGTTAAAACTGCTTCAATAATCCATGCTAAAGCGCTTAACAATTTTTATGGGACGTTTTGATATGTTCTTACTTTTGGCTGCAGTATTAAGTTAAAGGTTTCTTACAATGCATCGCCACAAAAATAGCACCTCTACCATTCAAAAGCCTTTTCATCTTACAATCACTATATTTATATCCATAGCCTGTACTTCAGCTAGAGACATCAAGAGAACACGTTTCCTACAGGAAGCGGTTCTGTCATCATGGCTCTGCTTCAAACAAAGCAAAACTCACAGAACTTTGTCCGTCCACGAGTTTGACTGAGAAGCCAGAAAACAGGAAGATGGAGAATAGATTCATACCACAAGTTTCTTTCCACCCCAGACAGCAGGACAGAGAAATGGAAATCTACATGAGTCAAGCTGGAAGATCAACAACCAAACCGAACATAATAAAAAATTATGACGCCTGCCTGTGTGTTACGGGAAGTGTTTTGGATTTACTATCATTAATCCTAAAAGCTTTATGACTTCTGATATCTGCTGAAGATTTCCTGTTATGTATTATATGATTTGAATCATGTGTACAATACTAATGTATTAATTTCTACATGTGACCTCATTATCAGGATTGATACCATCCGTATCCCTCCACACATGTAAGAAATCTGGTTTATTCAAGTAAAGGTGAACAAACTGCTTTAGTATTTTTTAACACAAAATAAAACAACAAATCAGGGAAGTTACAACTTTTACAACAATCTGCCAAAGTAAACCTTGTGGTTCAATGATTTGACTAACATTGTGATGATGTGAAATGGTGTATTGAATACATAAAAAAAAAAGAAATGTTGTTTACCATAGAAATGAAAACAATCGCTGTTACAAAATAAGATGAACTGCATGCAGATAAAATATGGTATAAATGTTGGCAGAGTTTAGAAATTCAAGCTGATACTAATTTACTAATAATACAACATTTTGGCAAATTAAATATTAAACAACCTTTATATTTGCTTTAGATTCAGCAAATTCACTCAGTGTCCAGCAATTTCTTTTTTTTTTTTCAGTTTTGCGTGCATTTAAATTTCAGTTGAATTCTAGATATTCTTCAACATTGCTGCACATTTATATACATTTAGATAGTTATTTTCCATAACTTGTACTCTAAACAATCTAATTTCCTTACCGGCAGGCTTATTAATAACATGATTACAATTTTGAATGAGTAAGGTATTTAACATGCGGAAATATTAAGATGCAGTTAGATGACATCCTATAGAGTGCACAACTGGACTATTCACAATTTGCACACATGTCTCTCTTTAGATAGGAATATATAGTCTATTTCGACTACTACTCTTTATACAGTATACAAGACTGATATTTTATGTGCAGATTTTCAAGATCCCAGACTACTGCTGCCCATTTTGTCATACAGATGTGTTCATCAACATTTTAGAGTGAAAATATTGTCATCAGCGTGCATGTAACCAGATGTGCTTGCCGGGATCATGATTAAAGACGTGCAGATGTCAATCAAAGTGTCTAAAAAGAGCAACAGCCTTAATTTGATTGATAAACTAGTGGCGGGATGTGACTCTAATCAAAGATGATCTCTGAAGCCTGGCGTAGGCAGTTAGCCGTGTCATCTGGCATACTGCTGTGTGTGATGTTGTTTCCATCCAAGCGCAGGGTCCTCAGTCTAGAGTAGTTGACCGGGGAGCTGAACTTGCAGATATTCGTCAGGTCGAACTCTGAAGAAACAAAAGTGGAAATGGTATTACAAAAAACATTCAAAATACTACCTGACCTCATGATGAAAATGTACCTGTGGGAAAATAAGCACATAATCACTGCAGTTTCCAACGGAAATGAACACTAGAGGCAGTAAAACAGCGAGCACTTGTGTTTCGCTTACCGAACGTACCTAGCTCGCTCGGTACCTTAGCCGGCACAGAATTGGACTTAGGATGCGAAATCCTTGGGTACGAATCCCATGATAAACACGACTCACAATAAAAGAGCTAAAAGATCGAGAAACAAGCTAAAACGGCATGCTTGCGATTGCGTTTTTATGTCACATTTGCTTTTGTTTATGCTATCGGGTAGGTTTAGGTGTAGTGCAGATGGTACATTATTTTAAAACGTCACCAACCATTATAGTTAAAGCGCCACTCAATGGAGATTTCAAGTCAGAACTGTGTTTACATGTACGTTAATCTGTTCCTGGGAAAAAATCGTACCTTCTTTTAGTGCCCTTAGTGGACATTTCACTTTGAATATGTCACGAAACATACATGGTGGTATGTATTTCGCATCTTGCTGGCACAGAATTGGACTTAGGATGCGGGATCTTTGGGTACGAATCCAGTGATAAAGGCGACTCACGATAAAAGAGCTAAAATATCAGAAAACAAGCTAAATCAGGTCGGTTTGTTCATACTATCAGGTAACGTTAGGTTTATGTGTCACAGATGGTATGTTATTTTTAAACGTCACGGAGCATTAGAGTTATAGCGCCACTGAATGGACTTTTCAAGTGAGAACTGTTTATACGTACAAAACAACGTCACACAAAACGTACCATATGTACATTCATCTGTTCTGGGGAAAAAACCAAACACTCTTTTAGCGCCACTCAGTGGACATTTCACTTTGAATATGTCACGAAACAAACATTGCTATATGTATTTTGTGTCTTGCGAAAACGTTTTCGCCATGAGATTAGGTAGAAATTAGATTACACACAAAATAAGTACATATTACTGCAGTTACCAACAGAAATAAACACTAGAGGCGGTAAAACAGTGAGCACTTGTAATTGTTTTTGTACACAGCTCCATGTGTTTCGCTTTCTGAACGTAACTAGCCTGCTCGGTATCTCAGCCGGCACAGAATTGGACTTAGGATGCGGGATCCTCAGTACGAATCCCGTAGTAAACACGACTTACGATGAAACAACTAAAAATCAAAAAACAAGCTAAAACGTGTTTGCAATTGCGTTTTTACGCAGGTTAGTGCAGAGGGTATGTTATTTTAAAACGTCACCGAGCATTATAGTTAAAGCGCCACTCAATGGACATTTCAAGTCAGAACTTTGTTTACACGTACAAAACCAGTGTCACATCGAATATGTTATGACGATACGTATTTTCGCTTCTTGCGTTTTCATCACATTTTCATCATGAGATCAGGTTGGTAAAATCTGTAGCTCGAACAGAGACTGGAGAAAAACTTACTGCCTATCTCGTTGACTTGCAGGTAGAGGTGCTCGAGCGATTCGTTGATCTCCGGGATGGTCTTCAACTTGTTAAAAGACAGGTCGAGCTCGAGGAGAGAGGACACGTTGAACACACCTGCAGGGATGCCAGAGTCCACCAGCTTGTTGTGAGAGACACGCAGGTACTGCAGGACCGGGAGCTTGGCCAGGTAGCCGCCAGGAATGCTGTCGATTTCGTTATTGTCGGCGTAGAGCATCAAAAGCGAAGCTGGAACTCCCGAGGGAAGCTTCTTGAGCTTGTTCTCGCTCACGTCCAGCAGAACCAGGGACTTCAGGCCTTTGAAGGCACCCGTGACGCTCTCGGTGGTCAGCTTGTTCTTGGACAGGTGGAGGGTGGTCAGGTTTTCCATCCCAGACAAGGTGCCAGCAGGGAACGAGCTCAGCTGGTTGCCGATCAGCTTCAACTCATCCAGAGACTTCGAAAGAGAACCAGGGGGTTTGGTCAGCTTGTTATGACTGAAGAGGAGCTTCTCAAGTTTGGTGAGTTTATCAATGGTACCAGACTGGATCTTGTCGCTGGTGATGTTGTTGTTGTCGAGGATGAGCCAGCGAAGGTCGGTGACGTTATCGAACACGCCGGCCTTGATCTCCTCAATGTAGTTGTTCTGCAGATAGAGGTATTTGATGCCGGTCGGCACGATAGGGATGAACTTCAAGTTGCGCTCGTTGCAGTACATGGCTGTGGGGAAGTTGAGGGGACATTCACACTCCTGGGCGCAAGTGGGAGACGATACTCCCTCCAGTGGTGCGGAGGGCACATAGTATTCGTCATAGTAATCGTATTGAGCCAAACTTTGACATAGCAGTCCAGCCAACAGGAAGAAGCCGAGAGCAAACATGGCTGCACAACTCAGTCAAATCGAATCTAGAGAAAAGAAGAGAAGAGAAGAAAAGAGAAGAGAAGAGAAGAGGGTAGTGGTTAACATGGTTACATAAGAGGCTGTATTCAAATGGGTCAAAAAAAAAGTTTAAGAATAACAGAACTTTCAACGCTGAACCTCAGACATAAACAAAGCCAGAGACATTCTTCTAATGGAAATTGATGACTTCATGCTCAAGAATGCAAATAGGCCCAGACAGCCGTTCCTCCTTTTGCAAATTAGACCCACATTGCTTATGTTGAGATCCAAGTTTATCTCAAGTTACATTAACCTTACTTCATACCTATATCTCGCTTTGTCTTTGCATGCAATGCTGAAGAGTTATTGAACTGGAAATAAATAATGCAAGCGTGCTTTTATAATACTGACTAATCAGTTAATATTTCATGAAAGTGTAATGAAAAGAAGAATAAATGCATGGAAGTACTTGTGCATAAAAATGCATGGAAAATGCTTACTGCATAATCTTTCACAATATAAGAATCAAAGCATGCAATAATTCTATTAGCTCATGCATTTTTAATAATAAACAACATATTTTTAAATAATGTTTTGAAGAAAATGCACACATGCAAGCTTTTCAAACATCGCCAGGCTGAATATCCGCAATATGGTAATGCTTTTTCTTCAGTCCGCCCCAAAAATCTGCCAAGCAGATTTTTAATAATCTCATCCAGACAGAACAAAAGCGAGCATGATGCTAGATATCCTTACCTTCCTGCTTCTCTTTCTGTGCACGACTTCAGGTAGAGTTGTGTGCGGCCCGAGGACTCTGGAGAGAAAGAGTAAGGGAGGGAGAAAGCAGAGAGTGAGAGAGAAAAAGAGAGAGAGACACTCAAGCCAGACCTTAGTCGCCCAAGATTGATAGAAAACAGCAGTCAGGCGGTTCTAGTGTGTAGATGTCAGCAGTTGTTCACTGAGAAACATATGGATTCTAACAAGGTTCAGGTGTAGCAGTGCAGTTTGGGACATGTAGTTCTTCATGGGACACAGAAAGGAGTAAAGACTCACTAGGGAGGGTTTGCAAAATATATATACCTGTATAGTCACCGCACACACGCACACACTTTTCCATGCCGTCCTTTCCGAACAATCCCACAAAACAATTCGGCTATTGTGTGTGAGACACAAACAAGTCTACAAACACCTCCACCGCTGGTTCCGTCACAACCGATGTTAGGCATTCCTCATAAAAATAAACAATACAAAGGTTAATGAAACTATTTGGAAAACGTCCACAAAAAAAAAAAAAGAAAAAGAAAGAAAGAAAACTGGCTATTTGCGATGGCAGCTGCCTGCTATTAGACTACTGGGCTGTAAAAAAAAGACTTGGAAAAATTGACCAAATAAGAGGGTAGTGGGCCAAACCAGACTTACATAACCGTGTTGACTATCGGAGACTGAACGGAGAGTGTATCCAATTTTTAACAGCTGGTAGATTGTATATCATCAAATGGTGTGCCATCTTTTAATCTTAAGCCTCATGAAATCCAGACGGCTTCTGTCTGGCTGTGGTCGTGGACTTGTGTGATGGGAAGCTTGCACACGGGGCTGTATGTCATGAGGGATCTAAGAAAGATGGTGCTGATTGCAGGTCAGTTGGGTTTTAATAGCACACACTGGCTCATAGGAATGCAGTAAAGTCAGGAAACCAGATGAGAGCCGACCTGTGTAAGCCTCGTGTGTATCGGAGGAGCTGAGATTTTGTACTGTCTTGGATTACTACTGCAAACTCAATAAAGAAGGAGAAGATAAAATCTGCACAGCAAATGTAAAAACAAAATAATACACGATAATTAATATAAAATAATTAAATAAATCACAATAACAACAAGTTTGTAAACTGGCATCTATGGTCATCATTTTACATCTTTTTTTATTTTAAAAAGTGCATTCACTTTTTATTCACAATTATTACATTTTATTAATATACATAGTATGTTATTGTACTAAGATATTAGGGTTACTGAGTGTGTTGATTCAAAACAAAGTTAATTTACATTAAATGATGTAAGGTCAGTAGTCATCATTTAAATGTCAGGTTTACTGAGAGTGATTCAAAACAAATATAAATAAAATACTACAAATAAAATAAAATAAAATTATAAAATAAAAATAAAAATGTTCATTTTACTTAAAGATGTCAGGTTCAATTAGAGCGCTAAATTAAAACAAAGTATAAAACAAAATAAAATAAAAAACAGTTGAACAAATGAATCATGTAGGGGCAATGACAATCATTTAAATCTAAGGTTTACTGAGATTGTTGATTCAAAATAAACTAAATTAAAATAAAATAAAATAAAATAACTTAAATTAACTTAAATTTATCATGTAGGGTCAATGATCATTATTTAAATGTAAGTTTCACTGCCAGTGTTGCTCCAAAAATAAATAAAATAAAATAAAATAAAATAAAATAAAATAAAATAAAATAAAATAAAATAAAATAAAGAATAATGTAGGGTCAATGATCATCATTTAAATGTAAGGTTCACTGCAAGCATTCCTCCAAAACAAAATAAAACAAAATAAAAAAACAAAATAAAATAAAATAAAATAA
>JAHKKF010507584.1:0-10469 GCA_019740295.1 Labeo calbasu
TCATTTTTTTCTTTCTGTTTTCTTTTTTTTTTACCTTATAAAAGTTTTTATTTTTTCCTTCTTTTACTGTCTATATTTTTCTTTTTTCTTTTCTTCTCAGTTCTTTTCTTTTATCCTTTTTTCTTTTTCTATTTTTCTATCCCTTTTTTGTCATGTTTAAACTTGCCTTTTTTATAATTTACACTTTATTGATTAAACCTTTCCTTTTTAATATATTTTTTCCGTGCGTTACTTTTTCCCCCTTTTTTATTATTTTAAATCTTGTTTTCTTTTTCTTCTTGTTTCTTTTTTGCCCTTATTTTTCCTCATGTCTGTATAATTACTGACATGTCTATATACTGTCTATATATTTTTTCTTCTTTTCATTCGTTCTTTTTTCTTTTTCTTCTCATTTGTTTTCTTACCTCATTTCCATTTTTTTTTTTTTTTAATTTTTTGCTTCCATGTTACTGTCTATATTATTATTTTTTTCTTTTTGTTCATTTCTTTTTGCCCTTTTCTTTTCCTTTTAAGCTTGTAATTTCTTTTTCTTTTTCCCCCTTGCTTTTCTGCTCTTTATTTTATGTTTCATTTTTCTCTGTGTCATTCACATTTATTCTTTTCTGTTTTTTTTCTCAGATTCCCCTGTGTTCATCTCCCATCCACACTTTTTTGAGGCTGATCCCTTTCTTTTGGACACAGTCAATGGGTTGAGGCCAAATGAAGATGAGCATGGGCTTTTCATCGATATTCACCCAGTAAGAAAACCAGGCACACACAAATATAATTTGGAGGACCTTTTTAGTGTATTTTAAAAATGTTTTGTATATAAGCATTAAAAAAAATTATATTATAAAATTTGTAGTTATCAAATTTTACAGCTTTTATAGTTTATAAAAAAATTTTAGAATATAACACCTGATGTAATGTTTCTGTCTCATCAGGTGACTAAGTTTGAAACTTATCTCTCAAGGTTATTGATTATCGGTTATTGTGACTCAAAAAAAACTGTTTTTATCTTTGAAATTGGCCATAAATGTGAAATTGGTCCTTATATCTTTTATCTAAATTTGTTGCATAAACATCTGACTTTATTTGCCTTTAAAAGATATACCAGCAGCACTTCCTGTAATTGTGAAATAGCTAAAACTGCACTACACTGAAAATCAGTATTTCATCTTTGTTGCTGGATTGATAATAAGATTACATTACTCATTACTGCCATTAAACCATTACAAAATCTGATAAGCTAATTGGAAATGATCATTTTCGTGACCTTTATGATGTTTGTATAGCTTTTAGCAACTTAATGACCCATTATAAACAAGATTACGATTCTAAAGTTATGGTTTTTTTACGTGATCAGTGACTGACTAAAGGTTTTCTGATTACATACATACGTATATGTATTTTAGGTTTACACCTCAGTAGAGCTCTGGTGTATAGGGAGTTAAACATAGCTGAAAATCTGCATTTGTCATTTTAATGTTAGCTGGTTAGTTTATTTGGTTTTTCACTAAAGTGTGAGCACAAATCACATTGCTGATGATGTTAGATGTGAAACTCCTGATATCTGCATCTGTGGGCCTTTTGCCACACATGCAGTTTGATAAGACAAACTCCACTTTATGGCTTCTGATTAGCTGGAATTAGAGACACTGCCTTGCA
Organism: Labeo calbasu; assembly: GCA_019740295.1. Taxonomy (NCBI): domain Eukaryota; kingdom Metazoa; phylum Chordata; class Actinopteri; order Cypriniformes; family Cyprinidae; genus Labeo; species Labeo calbasu. The sequence goes on from JAHKKF010507584.1 coordinate 1,648, forward strand.
TCGCTAAATTGAACAGAATTGCACAATCCTGACGTGCTTCTTGGCCGGCTTTTCATCTGGTTGCAAAATTCCATAGCTATCTTGTTGTTCTTCCTTCATCTGTTTTCATGCTTGCGTTTGTCGTCAATGAAAAATACTTTTTTCTGAAAGTGCCGCAGGACATGCAAACACCCTCGGCTTGGGTTGAGCATCTGGGATGAATTCACAGCATGACACCTGATTAGATCTAGAGTGGTTGGATGCTTGGATCCTTTACTAAGTTGTCACAAAAGCTCTTTGGATTCAGTGTTTCTGAAGGAGCGAATGCATTTGTGATCCTCCACTGACTCTGTGCCCACAAGGTTTCAATAGAGAGTAATGCAGTTTAGTTCTGTTTAACATTTTTTGGGGATAATATTTGATGTATAGCATGTCCTTGTTAAAATTTATGTGATTGTGTATTGGAAAATTATAGTAGTCAACATTTGAAGTGGATTAAAAACTTTTCATCAAAGATCAAGTTGTCCTAAAAACAAACTAATACCCGTTCTTGTCTTAGGACAACTTTGCTGAACTTTTTGATCCACTTCAAATGTTGACTACTGTGTATAATCTTATGTTATGAATATGTTATATTTATAACATAATCTTATGTTATATTAATCTGGATTAATCTCTGAATTAATGTTCTTAAAAAAAAAAAAAACTGCATGCATAAGTGCCACTGCAGGAGTTACCAACTTTATTTTATGGCAGCTACCTCCAATACGTATTCAAGCTACTGTATAAATTGTATTATGTGTGTTTCTACCAAATCTTAACTGCACATCACTAAAGGTTTAATTTTTTATAGTGCAGAAAGGCATGTGTTTCCCTCTTGTTGGCCATTGAACCTTCTGGACTCAGCGTAAAAAAAAAAAAAAGTGCCTTTCACTTCAAAAGAGTATGTCTTTGCACATTGGATTGGTTTCTCAACAACTATAATATTTATGGGTTATAATAGTCATAATAGTCTGTTTTAACATAATAGATTGTGTACACTCCCTCTTGAATATTTCTGGAATCAGTATTTATTTATTTATTGATTATTTTATATATTGGAAAATATATACTACCAGTCAATAGCTTTTGAACAGTAAGATTTTTTTTGTTTGTTTGTTTTTTAAAGTAGTCTCGTCTGCTCACCAAGTCTGCATTTTTTTTAAATCCAAAGTACAGGAACAACAATAAAATTTGGAAATATTTTTACTTAAAATAACTCTTTTCTTTTGGAATATATTTTAAAATGTAATTTATTCCTGTGATTTCAAAGCTGAATTTTCAGCATCATTAATCCAGTCTTCAGTGTCACATGATCCTTCAGAAATTATTCTAATATTCTGATTTTCTGCTCAAAAACATTTATTATTATTATTATTATTATTATTATTATTATTATGTTGAAAACCGCAGAGTAGGTTTTTTTTCAGGTTTCTTTGATGAATAGAAAGTTCAGAAGAATAGCATTTATCTGAAATTGAAATATTTTGTAACATTATAAATGTATAGTGTATAAGGTTACAAAAGCTTTCGATTTCAGATAAATGCTGATCTTTTTTTTTTCCATTCATCAGAGAATTCTAAAAAAGGTGTTTTAAATACAGACAATAATAATAATAAAAAATGTTTCTTGAACAGCAAATCAGCATACAATGATTTCTGAAGGATCATGTGACATTGAAGACCAGTGTAAATGAAGCTTTGATCACATGAATAAATTACATTTTAAAATGTATTCAAACAGAAAGCAGTTATTTTAAATAGTGTGTGTGTATATATATATATATATATATATAATATTATTTTTTTGTTTTTGTTTTTTTTTTGTTTTTATTTTTTATTTTTATTTTACAAAGAAATGCATGCTTTGGTGAGCAGAAGAGAATTCTTTAAAACTGTAAAAAAAAAAATTATATCTCCGTGTTCAAACACTTTTGACTGGATTTCTGAAGGATCATGTGACAATGAAGATTAAATTAATGATGCTGAAATTTCAGCTCTGCATTGCAGGAATAAATTACATTTCAAAATGTTTTCAAATAGAAAGGATTTTTTTATTGTAATAATATTTTACAATATTACTGTTCATTACTTTGTATTACAGGAGACCGGAGTGCCGATGAACGTGTCCATTCGGCTGCAGCTCAACCTGCTCATAAAGAGTGTATTGGGCATCTCGTAAGTACAGCACAAATACAGTAGGTCAACAGTCACAATCTACTCTGAAGTCCAGTCACACAGATCTCCAGCTGTTGTGAAACGTGTTTGTTTTTGACAACAGCACTGTTCTTTACATTGACTCGTTTCTGTGTGCTGTGGTTTGCTCGTTTCAGAGAAACAGGAAAGATAGCTGAAGTGGTTATGCCTATGATCTGGTTTGAAGAGGTAAGAGTGAACTACACACATAAAACAGTGGCACAAAATATCTTGTGTCTAGTTTTGAAGAAAATAGCTAAAATGTGCCAAATACAGCAATTTTCTATTTGGAGTCATTTTCAAGTTTATTGTGCATTTTAGTTTCTCATCTCAAATTCACTTAAATGTGGGGTTTAATATTATCAGTTTTACTAAACTTACACTATTGAATGAGTACAAAACTATTTTGAGCTAAATAACAACTGTTGTCTTTCGAAGAGCTGCTTTATAGCTGAAATCAAACTAGTTTCATAATGAATTCTGTAACATTCACACTTATTGAACCAAACTGAATCAGAACTGAGCTAAACTGACTCAACAATTAGATTTTTTTTTCCTTTTTAGAGCTGCTTTACAGCTGATTGGTTTCATAACTGAAGAACTTTGCAACACAAATACTGTTGTTTTGTTGTTTATTACTGTGGCTCTGTATTGTATAAAGCACTATATGAATAAATGTTAAGGCTTGACTTGAATTCAGTTCAAAAGAAAGACAATATTGAAATCTCTCCATTTTCTTCATCTTTTTCAGAGCGGTTACATCGACGGTCCCGTCCTCAACACGTTCCGCAACAATCTGGTGGTGCTGCCCATGGTTATGGAGTACATGCAGTACATCTTCATTGCTCTTGGACTCGCAGGCATTTTGGGAGCCGTGATATTATACGTCACTGACAAGGTACGTGGCCTACTGTGCTTATTTTGCATGTTCGAGTGTTTTACTAATAATATGTTTTGCTTCAGAGTGTGTTTGTTTGTGTGAGTGCATTTTCAAGAGAGGTATTGAGAGGAAGTGGGTTTTACGTGATGTTGAGCAAATGTGGTCTGGTGTTTAATTGTGTCTGTGAAGGTAAGGTTTAGCCTAAGAACCCAAAAGCACTTTTAATATTCCTTTGTCACCCCACTTTAACTCTCTGCATGGGTTTAGATGACTTAAAGTGCAACATTTGCATGATTTGTTTTACAGAAAGCCAGGAAAAAGACATCAGTTTCTCGCACACAAGGGGTCAGCAACTGTTTATACGTGCATATTCAAAAACGGAGATTACTGTGAGAATTACAATCAGAAATGTGTATATGCATGTCATTTTTCAAATCTCCAGACTTTTTAAATATCTTTTGATCATTTACAGTGTCATTTAAAGTAAAAATTCACCCAAGAATAATCATTTGAAAATGTAAACACCCTTAGGGCCATTCTAGATGTAGATGAGTTTGTATCTTCATCAGAACTGATTTGGAGAAACTTAGCATTCACTTGCACACCAATGGGTCCTCTGTAGTGAATGGGTGCCGTCAGAATGAAAGTACAAACAGAAAATAAAAACATCACAATTAGGGCTGGGCTATAAATTGATAACGATAATTATTGCACAATATAAATTTCCTCTAAACGATAACAGTAGTTTGATAAATGTTTTATATAATTTATGCACAAAGGTGGAACAAAAGAGCACTAGTCATTTGAAGCGCGCCACTCGTACTGTTTATCCGCTCGGATCAAAGTTCCAATGACGGCATGGTGCGAACTTACTAGAGCAGATGCATTCACTCGCTGAAAAGTCTCAGTCACTGAATAGCACTGTGAGATCCAGTGTGAAGCGCTTGAATTCAGCGAATGACTCAGTTTAAAGCCAGATTAAAAACAGCACTGACAAACAGGAGAAACATTGCGCAACAATACAGACAGAAGGCTTTTAAATCTACAAATTGCCATCATTTACCATAGATTTACTGTAGTAGCACTAGCTGTAAAGTAGTGTTGTGTCAGAATTGTGGGTATTCCTGTCGAATTTTATTATATTTTTAATGCAGACATGTAATAAATGTATTGAAGGGGGAGTAATGGAATATAATTACAGTATTTTTTTTTTGTGATTAAGCTAGTGTTTATGCATTCATACTAAATGTATTTAAACTACTGTTTTTCATACATATACCTAGGAACCATATTTCATTTTTACCATGGTATTGAGGTGCTATATTTGTAGTTTTAACTGTTATTATCATGACCTATGGATGATACTCTGGAAGAGCAAAAAACGAAAACTCAAACAGTCAGAATAATTAAATTTCACCATTTAAAAATAAGTTATCTACAATTTTTTACATATTACTGATTTTGATAATAAACAAATCTACATTGGCACCCTTACTCAAGCTACTATCAAATGTGTATTTCTAAGAGACAAAAAAAGTTCTATTATTATTAATATTATCAGGCAAAACAAACCTGTTTCTTGATTTGAAACAATCTTTCTCATTAAAACATGTAGAACTTAAAAATATTTTTTTTCTATTAAGATATAGTGTTTTGTTAAGGAAAAATGGCTGGAAAAAGTGTAAAGAATTAAAATTACATGAAGTGTTTGTCATGTTCTGACCATAAAGAGTGGTTTAAATCGACACAAAATTGACATTTATTGTGATAATTATCAATGTCGACTGATATGAAAAAAATATTATGATAATTTTGTTTGCCATATTGCCCAGACCTAATAACAATAATCCACAAGTAATCCACGGCGCTCCAGTCCATCAATTAACGTCTTATGAAATGAAAAGCTGCATGTTTGTAAGAAACAAATCCGTCATAGAGTCATTTTAACTTGAAACCGTCACAGCCAAATTTCAAGTTCATAACCCATAATAACGCTTCCTCCAGGGAAAAAGCTCAATCATATTTGTTTAGATCTGATTTGGACTGATTTTGCTCGTAAACAGTGCTTAATCTGTGCATATTTCTCTCTTGATTCAAACAAGACGACTTTTTAATGAAGAAAGCAATATTATGGTTAGAGGACTCATATTTTAGCTGGAAACAACAGCTTAAAGTTAAAAACATCTTAATGATGGATTTGTTTGTTACAAAAATGCATCTTTTTCGCTTTACAAGATGTTAATTGATGGACTGGAGTGTTGTGGATTACTTGTGGATTATTGTGATGTTTTTATCAGCTGTTTAGACTCTCATTCTGACGGCACCCATTCACTGCAGAGGATTTATTGATGGGCAAGTGTTGTAATGCTAAATTTCTCCAAATCTGTTCCGATAAAGAAAACTTTTCTACATCTTGAATGCACTGTAAAACGATTTGTTGAGTCAACTTAAAATAATTTGTTACCTGGCTGCCTTAACATTTTAAGTTCAGTCAACACAAAAAAAGTTTATTCAACTTGAAATGTTAAATCATACTAAGTTACAACTTAGATATTTGAGTTGATTCAACTTCAACAAAAATTTTAAGGCAGCTGGGTTACTTACCTATCTGTTAATTTTAACAAACACAAATATCTAATTGTTACTTAGTACAACTTAACATTTTAAGTTGACTAAACTTATTTGAGTTGACTGAACTTAAAATTTTAAGGCAGCAGGGTAACAAATTATTTTAAGCTGACTCAACAAAGTGTGTTTTTTGTTTTTTTACAGTGTGGCCTGAAGGTGAATACATTTTTACCAAACTTTCATATTTGGGTGAAATAGCCTAAGCCTGATCATACTTAAATGTAATGTTGCTGCTTTGAAAAAATGAACATCCAGAGCGAGATGATCCCAGACCGATGAGTTTTATTATAAAAATGTGAAAATCAAATGTTAAAGCATGTGATTCAACCACTGCACGATCATGTTCATCTTGCATGCCCCATTTCGATCACTTAAACATGCATGCATTGCTGCACATGAACACCCAGGCCGTTCAGATTCCCCTTTTACTTTTTGTCCGCTGTGATCTCAGTACTGTCACCGTGTCCACTAATCAACCCGAAGACCGCTGGCTCCAAATCAGTGTCACTGCCCACCTGATGTTCAATGAGGTCTGGTTATTCTTTTAGGAAAGCGTAAAAGATACAAAACACGACCCGACCAATGAGACGCAGGCTGAAAAATATAGCATGAACGACACAGGTGGGTTTTTGGCTCAGACACGCCTCTTCTCAAACACTTCTTCCACAGGTGGGACATTTTTGGAGTCACACGAGCACACTGAAGTGAACGCATGTACTCATTTCACCCATGTAGTCACTGTGAATTCTTTTCATCTGCTTTACCCATCTGTCCATCATAACTCATAAGAACTTCCCTCTAATTTGTTTCTCTATTATTCTCTATTGAGTGGAAAACTTCACCACTGAAGTGAAACATCTGTTATGCCAGAACTTAAAGGGGAAGTTGACTTCCAGAACAACAATTTACAGAAAATGTACTCACCCCCTTGTCATCCAAGATGTTCATATCTTTCTTTCTTCAGTCGTAAAGAAATTGTTTTTTGAGGAAAACATTTCAAGATTTTTCTCCATATTATAGACTGCTATGGTGCCCAGAGTTTGAACGTCCAAAATGTAGTTTAAATGCGTCTTCAAACAATCCCAAATGCGGTTGTAAATGATCCCAGCCGAGGAAGAAGGGTCTTATCTAGCATAACGATCGATTATTTTCATTTAAAATTACAATTTAAATACTTTTTCATCTCAAACGCTCGTCTTGTCGTGCTCTCCCTGAACTCTGTGTATTCTGGCTCAAGACAGTTAGGGTATGTCAAAAAACTCTGATTGTATTTTCTCCCTCAACTTCAAAAATCATTTCAAAATCATCCGACATCACTGCAGAAGTTCCGGCCCGGTCTTTGCTAAGTGAACATGCAAAGAAGATCAAACACCCTCAAAGGGGTGCTTTTATGCTTTTTCACTTTTTGAACTTAGTCAGTGTGTGGTGTGTATCTTTGATCTACAAAGTTACAAATCTCAAAGTCCACTCCAAAGGGAGATATTTAGTTTTTTTAAAATCTCTTTTCAAGAACTACAGTGAACAGCTCATTTGGACTGCACCGTTTGTTTTCCGCATGCAATGATGTCACAACGCAGTCCATTAGAATATCATTAAATTAAATCCCGCCTACAGAAATTCTAATTGTTGGGGGGTGGGTAGGGACGACGTGGGGTATTAGCCTACAGCCTATAAGCCGTGATCTACTCCTGTTGCCACGTCTGAGTCCTAACGCGCCGCAGACGTTTGCAGCGTATGCTAAGAGATTTATTCATCATACAGTGTAGATAGCTTCACTTATAACATGAGTGTTTTTTTTTTTTTTTAAATGCATAAACTTGCACTAGAATAGGCTAGGCTGATCAGTGATGATGTTCTTTGATAATGTTAGGCTGCTTTTAGCCTTATGCTGGAGCTGGTTTCGGGCAATGAAACTAAGTATGTAAAATAATTAAATACATTAGCACGATAATATCATGTATTAGCGATCTCGCAGGCAGAGGATAGGACTCAACACTACTGTAGCGTATTATTTACTCATCCTCCATGCATCCTGAGTGTATATGACTTCCTTCTTTCAAACGAATGTAATCAGAATCTAATAGAGTCTAATAAAGTGCATCCATCCATAATAAAAAGTGCCTCACACAGCTCCCGGGGGTCTCCTGTAGCGAATCGATGCGTTTTTGTAAGAAAAATATCCACATAATGCGGCTGCACTAATTATTTCCAAAACTTTTATATCCGAGCACAACTCTCCTGTGCTACAAAATCTGCATTGGCTCTCTGTTGCATAAATAAATATGGCATAAATTTTAAAATCTTGCTCTTAATAATTTGGCTCCCTCATACTGTACTTATCAGATCTCCTTTGTACCTGTGGATATTCATAACAGTCAAAGTCCTGTGGTTTTTAAATCTAGACATAAAACTTATTTAGACTGGCTTTTATGTAATGTGTAGTTAGGTAGGTATGTTTAGTTTAGTAGATAAACTTATTATTATTAATAATAATAATAACTTGGACCTTCAGTTCATTGATCCCCATTGAAGTCCACTATATAGAGAAAAATTATGTAATGTTTCCTCAACCCTTAATTTTCTTTGACTGAAGAAAGAAAGACATGAACATCTTGGGTTGAGTAAATTATCAGGATTTTTTTTATTTTGGAAGTGAACACATCCCTTATAATAAATAGTATTTCTGCACATTTTTAGGTTAGGCTTTTTTTTTTTTTACAGTGCAATATTAACTGTACCATTCTTTACTAATTTTATGAGAAGCTATTTAAAAAAAAAAGTCATGCAAAGATCTGTTATTCCATGTCTTTATTAATTTTAGAATACAGTGACTAGAATACAATCAAATGGCTTTCCTCACACATGTAAATTTTAACTTTATATTAGAAGAAAACTGTCACCGACAACAAACTGAGTGTAGCATTACATCTCTTGCTCACCAATGGCTCCTCTGCAGTGAATGGGTGCCGTCAGAATGAGAGTCCAAACAGCTGATAAAAACATCACAGTAATCCAAAAGTAAACCTTGTAAAAAATTTTCTGAGGTGAAAAGCTGCATGTTTGTAAGAAATAAATTCATCATTAAGGCATTTTAATTTCA
>JAHKKF010507588.1:0-20330 GCA_019740295.1 Labeo calbasu
TTTTTTTTCACGATGCAACGCTGTGTTATTGTTGCATCTGTAGATTTCAATTACAGTACATATCTTTAAGGCCATTTTCTCAAAATCATTTATTTTCTGCACTTGAGCAGCACTTACAAGCACCAAACTTTACAGTTTTATTCCTATCTGTATTCTGAAGGTTTTTGCAGAGGGGTTTGTTGATATATCATTCACCTGATTTTTTCCCCAGGATATTTAACAATATTTACTGATTTATAGAGTGATATAAAGAGAAATCCAAGAATTATGATCCTGGCTGAATCCACTGCTCAGATTTCTGTTCTGGAATTGTATGCAAATCAGTGCATATTTAATGAGATTCAATTTGCACATGTAATCCTAACACAGAAAACATTTCTCAGTGTACTGTGAGTAATCACCTGTGGAAATATGGTGAGATGTATTAGTTCTTGCCCTACTGACCTGTTCTTGTGGTCTCAGTCTGCAGCTGTATCATCACCACACCATCCAGGACAACGCCAGCGAGCTGCGCAGGATGGCCGGCGGCGACAGGCGCACTGTGGACCGTCCTCGTCAGTGTTTACAGCCGCTCCTGATGGCGGAGCAGGCGATGGCGGAGAGCTGAGGGACATCAGAGTCGTTCTAACAGCCACCGTCTGTGGAAATATGGTTAAAGTTCACTGTTTGTGTCTTGCTTTGTGTGTTTCTAAGGAATAAGTCCAAAAAACAGAAAATTCACCTAACAATTCACCCAAAAATGTTGTTTTCCATGAAACACTAGATTGTTTTGAAAAATCTTCACACAGCTCTTTTCCATTCAACAATAGTAGTTGTAAAGGTCCAGTAACAATGACAAAAACATCATAAAGCACTATAAAATCACAAGTCCATGAGTCGTGCTGCTGTGCAGTATATTTTGGGTGATCTGGATCATTTTTAATAAGGACCATGAATATCACTGTCAGTTTGCATTGGTCAAATCTGACTAATCACTTTACCCTTCTGTATAACCTTTAGTCATTTGGACACACCAGAACATTTTGATTTTTTTTTTTACAAATAAAAAAATGGACATTATTTAAAAAAGGGTGAAAAGAAAAAAAAGTGAATAGAAAACATTGGTGCTGATACTAATCCAGAACCAGTCCATCCCTGCTTCAGACAATGGGAACATGATCTTTCATTGGAGTTTGTATCAGTATTCTGGATGTCTGTCACTCTTATATAAACTTTACGATTGTGTGCACTGTGACGTGTGGTTTGATGTGTATCCTGATTAACTTTATCTGCATTTAACATTAAATACTTACACTGGTCTGTTAAAGGTGCGTTCAGTAGTTGTTCTTTGTATTCTCTGATCGATAATACCATAATGGTGTTCAACGCTGCACTGCCATCTATCGACGTTGATCAGCAGGACCGTCTCTGAGTTTTACATAAATTACACTGCTAGTAGTTTTAGAGAGCTGTCTACACAGTTAATCCCCTTACCTGCGTCGAACCATTCACCGTCTTTAAGACCATTTCTGCTTGTTCGGTTGTACAGGTACTATTTCACCCGTTGTCTCCACTGACAAATCACGATAATAAGTGTTTTCATAGTCTCATAGTTGAGCTCTTGGCGTCAGCAAACTACACTACGCGACTAACGTAACGAGTTGGTGATTCAACGCGGGTGACGTAAACACGGCGACACACACTGAGCGGCGACCCGCATCGTGTAGAATTAAAGCACTGTTTTATAGAAAACTACTCAGAGGAGCGTTTCAATCTCGAGTACACTTATTTATTTCTTAGTAAAACTTTTGAAATTAAAACCAAATTGCTGAATGGACCTTTAAAGTTATATATCCACCTTATTTTTCAATGCCGAAGTAAAACGTTTTTTTGTGAATGTGTGAGACTTCCGGTTTATTAGCCGCCGTATAGGAAAATATCAAGAAGAATAACAAAGTGCAGTAAATGGTAAAACTGTTCGCACTACAAAGCAGTGTGGTTTACATAAATTAAAATAATATGGTAAGATCAGTGTTGTCAACTAATTTTCAGGAGAAGTTACTAAATAAGTTTTAAGTTTGTTATTGCGCGAGGACTTCATTATGTAATCACGGCGCAAAATTGTGGCACTGCATCAAATCTCTGCAAACTATATATATATATATGTTAATTCAGATTTGTTTGTAAAATAATATAAATGGATAAATAGTATTACAATATAAATAACCACTGAATTATTATACACTTACACATTTTTTTAACAATTTAAACTAATAAAACTATACATTCTGGGCAATTATAGTTTTAATTAACTATAATTATAGTTGTGCACGCCAAGTCTGTAAAAATAGGGCACAATCTACTATGTGAATATGAAGGAATGTTCCATATTGTTTTTTCACAGCATTTTAAATTACTCATTGTATTTTGTGTTTTCGGGTTACACGGTTACAACGAATAATGAATAACGGACAATGTCCTGGAAAATTACTAGTAACTTTTCTGTTTTTCTAGACATTTTTTCTTACAGTGTACTGACTGATTAACAAACTACTAACAAGGTGTACATAAATGAACTATTATTTAATTATTATGTAACTTAATTCATGTGATATGTGTGCTGCTAGGCATCTTTGGTTTCCTCTTTTTGTGTAATTTAGACAGAAAACATGTGCCTTTTTGTCGTTTGAGTCACTTATCAAGGTGCTTTTGGAAGAAAAAGTTGCTAGGGTAGTCTGTAAAGTTGCTAAATTTAGGACCAAATTGCTAAGCTGGCAACACTGGGTAACCAGCTTGCAATGTCAGGCTGCAAAACAAGCCATTTTGTACAGCTACACATAGCTGGAAGCCAATGATACAGAAATTAGACCCATTAAATTGATAAATGGCCGTGCCTGCTCTTACAGGAAAGAAATAGGGTGGACAGGGGTCGGGAAAAACACTTACAGTGTTGTGTCACTGTCTGAAATATTTTTATGAGACCCAGTTATGACGAATCCAGCAGGAGGAGTGGAAAATTGAATTTTGGTTTGACTAGGGACATTTTTTGCTAGACTGTAATGGAAAAAATAGTCCACTAGGGGCCTCACTTCATCCTTTATAGAATATTCAACAGTATTCAAATTTACTTTGAAGATCTACTGTAGGTCTAGTTTTGTTTTAAAGTAGAGGTATAAAAATGAATTGTTAACGATTGTGATCATCATCTTTTATTTTTTCCAGACATTTGACCATTCCCTCCCGGTTATCCGCATGCATCCCAAGCACAACCCCCTGGAAATAAAGTAGAAATTAAGATAGTCGAGTGAAAGCATTGTGGTTTGTTTAATTCATGCTTAGAGAAAGGCATCGAGGCCATGGCAAGAAGATAACATATCCAGCATCCAGTTGACCACATAAACATGCTTTATTTCAACATCCAAAATAATTAAAAACATCTCGAAATACTATACATGTACAAAATAAGTACAGATCCTTTGTTGGAACCATTGGAGGGTTTATTTCTTCTGTGTTTTTTTTTTCTCTTTTGCCGCCTCAATTCAGTTTTTGTGAGAAACCTTTCACTGAAAACAAATCAAACAAACGAAAACAAAAATAGAGAAGAGATGTGCATTGCATTTGGAAAGTAGAAATAAAATCTGGAAACGGGGGGAGCGGCATGTACAGACAAAAATAAGACTTCTCTAGAAACGGGAAACGGAAATGAGACGAACTGGCAATCAGTCCATCCACCTAACCTACATCAGATGAAGTGCAAATCTACAGTAACCAACCTATCCAGCTGTTTTACTCTCCTCGTCCGCTGACACTTGGATAAGAGCAATTGCATCACATTGACATCAAGACATTCTGTTGACATTTAGCACCAAAACGGCCCTGCGAGTGACAGTATTAAAAAAAAGAAGAACGCTTTCGTTTTCTGGACACAAACACACACAGGACCTGGAGAGGAAGTAGCACCTTTTCATACCGGTTACTAATCGCTCGCCCTCGTTTTCCCCCCCAAAATCTTCGTACATGCACTTTTTTGTCCTGAGGTAGCCTTTATATCAAGATGACGTTGTACCATTGAGCTAACCCTGTTCCCTGTGTGATGTTTAGTGAGGTTTTCTCACGTTCGCTCGGAAGGAACAAGACACTCGGCTGTCGTTTGTCATATTTATTCAACACCAGAGAATGGTACATTAGCATTTGCTTGTTTCTCATTGTCCTTTTGCAGTGGTCACAAAAATGGCACAAAAAGTCACCAGGTGGTCGTTTCTCTTTGGACTCCGGGGGCGGGGCGTTTTACAAGGATATATATTATTTTCTTGTTGTCAGCTGACGCAAACGATTCTCACTAAGTGTCCATGATGGTGGTGATGCTGGCTGATGTAGTGGTCCTCAATTTGGGTTCGAGAACGTTTCTCGAGATGGGAATCGCACCGTCCTCAGAAAATTCAGGTTTAAGCGCATGGACCGATTGCAGCCGAATGAGAGTTCGGGCTTTTTTTATGAACAGGAAAAGATTTGAAGATGACTGCTAGAAAAAAAACAGCAAAGTCATGTCCAGGTTTTTCTTTTTACAAGAAGCAGACTGGGCCAACTTCTACGCCGAATTCCTGATCGGGAGCACCAATGTCCATAGGAGCGATATCAATGATTGGCAGACGAGATGTTTTCGTTGTCTTATAGTCAATGACTGTCTTGCCCCATGTGCCAGTGTGTGACTGTGGAGAAGAACAAACGAGAAGAAGGTTATTTGAAAGAAGAGCTCTATACAAGAGACAGGAATATGGGAGAAAACGACGGAGCAGATGCAAAGATGCCGTGTCGCTCACCGTGCAGCCGTCCTCGCTGACTCTGTATGTGAAGCGGCTGTTGCCCTCCGCTCTGATCTCGATGTCGTTGGAGCCCTGCAGGAGCAGAGCCTTCTTCAGGTTGCCTGAGGCCTCGTCCATGTAGGCGATGCTGTTCTTGCAGTGGTAGGTGATGTTCTGAGAGGCCTCGTTGGACATCAGGCGCATGAAGGTCAGCTGGATGTTAACATCCTCTGCATCAGAGCCCTCGCTGCCATACTGGAACTATACAGAAGACGCAGCAGTACGTTACTTCCTGCGCTCATCAGCGAAGACCACGCCACGTTTCTAGACCACACTTTTGTCATTTTATGTTTTAAAGAGAGAAAATCTTTGTCCGTTCTTAAATCTTTTTTTAATTTATATCGTTATATTATTTGATTAATCACTACATTTTCCTTTAATTAAGCCATATTCATACTTCTAGGTCATTAATCAAATAATCAAATTTTAGAGATTGTAATGTACTTCAAAATAAAGTATTTTGAATGCTGGACTATTTCTAGATCATTAGTCAAATCAAAATTTTTATAAAATTCACAAAACATTTTTTACTTTCAAAAAACTTCCTACAACATTTATTTATAGGTTGCTGGAACTGGTTTCAGACTTTTGACATCTGAATATGTATTTTAAATATTGTTTAAAATATAAAATGTATTTTAAACAATGTAATGAACAAATTTGAGCTTGAGGTCTTTTCTCAGACTGTATCTCTATGAATCGTATAAGGTCCTGACCAGGGTTGCCAGGTTTTTACAACAAAACTCACCCAGTTGCTACTCAAAACTAGCCCAATTGCATTTCGAAGGGGATCCCCTGTTAAAAATTGCATTCCAGGGGATAAAATACATGCTTTTTGTTGGGCTTCCCCTGGTAAATTCATATTTCAGGGGCTGACAACCCACGGCAACAGCGTTAAAGTAGCCCAATTCCGCGGGAAAACCGCAGACTTGGCAACACTGGTCCTGACGTACCTGGAAGCCATTGGGCATGGACTCTCCGAACCAGACGTGCTTCTTCTCTTTGATGTTCTTGCTAGTGTACCAGTTCTTCATGGGAATGGTGTTCTGAGATGGGCTGACGCAGGTCTCACCAGTCTCCATGTTGCAGAAGACCTTGATGGCATCCAGAGGAGAGCCCTGGTTGGGATCCACCCAGTAGGAACCTTGCAGAAAACACAGTTTCAAATGAATTTCAAAGCTTCAGAATGCATGTATCTAAACACCAGGACTGGCACGCAAGTCAACACAAGTTAGAAACAGCTTCAATAAGTTTCTCGCTTAAAGCGAGTCCACGCTTACCGCTCTTCCATTCGGGGTGGCACATCCTGAGGTCGCGGCACATGCGGGCGGGGTTGGCCTGGGTTCCTTCGGGGCTGCGGATGTTCTCAATCTTCTGGCTCAGAGATTTCAGGGTGGTGTCCACCTCAGCGTCGCGGTCGCGAACGCCAGCGTCGTCGGCTCTGTAGCCTCCGCGCAGAGGATCTGGACCCTTCTCGCCCTGGGGCATGGGAAGGAAGGGCTCGCCGATGCCGGCGGGTCCAGGAGGACCTGGAGGTCCAGGAAGACCAGGAGCACCCTAGTGAAGAGAGAAAAACCACATGAGTACATCCAGTAACGGAGATTTAGCAGTAAAACGGTGGTGATTTCATACTTACAGCAGGTCCCATTTCTCCAGAGCGACCACGGGGTCCAGGAGGTCCGACGGGTCCAGGCAAACCATTCATACCATCCTTACCAGCGAGGCCATTGGAGCCAGCAGATCCCTATCAGCAGAAGGAAACCATTAGGAGTGTTAAAATGCATGTGTGCAGAAGCGTGCAGTTTCTCATTTGTGAGAAACACAATTTCCTTGGTCACCATCTACTACTGCTGTATGGAAAAGAGCAGCATGGACATTCTACCCAACATGCTCTATACAAATATATTAGACTTGATATAAAATTCATCATCCATGTGTTACTTACACGAGGTCCAGCAGGGCCAGATGGTCCGGCGGGTCCTTGGTCACCAGGGGCTCCCTAAAAACAAGCATCAACAATACGGGTCAGTTTTCACCCTAGCTTGAGGAATCCACTATGATTGTGAGATTTTGGATATTAGGATTGACTTACGGGAGGTCCAGGAACTCCAGCCATTCCAGTGAAGCCACGGTGTCCCTTCATGCCTCTCTCTCCAGCCTCTCCAGCCTCACCCTTGTCTCCACGTGGACCAGCGGGACCCTGCGTGTACAGAGACCAGAACGATCAGCCTGCTGATGAACTACTCAAAAATGAACAGCTGAATAACCGATGAAAATGAGAAAGTCATACTTGGGCACCGCGAGCACCGGAGGGACCGGAAACACCAGCGGGACCAGCGGGACCCTGGGAGGAAGTGGGAGAAAAAAAAACAAACAGGAAAATATTGAACATCCACAGGATCACACTATGAGATAAGAATGCCACCTGTTGGCATAGATTATTCGTTCATTTAGATTTAAATATATATATAAAAAAAATGCAAACAGGTGGCCATTCCTTAGAACTTTTTTTGCATATAAAAACGTACAGCCTCTCCACGATCACCAGTCTTGCCAGATGGACCAACGGGGCCAGGAGCTCCAGGAGCACCAGGGGCACCAGGAGGACCAGAGTTGCCAGTCTCACCACGGTCTCCCTACAGCAAACAGAGGAATGAAGACAAGTGTTCTTTTACACTGGAAGCACTTTCACATATTTACATATGTACAGTATATGCATTCAATTATTACATATGGGATAATAAATGAACCCAGATAGGGTTAGTTAATCAGTTTTAACTTTTAAATCTTTATTTAGATTTTTATTAGGCGTCTAAACAAGTACAGTGTACTTGTGTTGAAGTTGCATTGCTTCTTTTTGTCTATTGCCGTGGGATACAGGTATGGTTAGGTTTAAGAGGTAATTATTGACTATTGACATGTATTTACATGCACATATTTTTATAGACATAGTATAACATAACATGCATGTACACAATTAGTGCACTGTATCAAATTATTAATTTGAAATTTATTACATAGTATTTTGCTCATTCATTTTGTAATTTAATGCACGCAGCTTTTATGAGCTTATTTTAATTTAGAGAATATTAATTGAAATATAAGTGACCCTGGACCACAAAACCAGTCACAAGGGTAAATTTTATGAAATTGAGATTTATACATCAGTTGAACGCAGACTAAATAAGCTTTCCGTTGATGTATGGTTTGTTAGGACAGGACAATATTGAGAAAATCGCCTTCAAAGTTCTTAGCAATGCATATTACTAATCAAAAATTAAGTTTTGATATATTTACGGTAAGAAATTTACAAAATATGTTCATGGAACATGATCTTTACTTAATATCCTAATGATTTTTGGCATAAAGGGAAAAACTATAATTTTGACCCATACGATGTGTTTTTGGCTTTTGCTACAAATATACCCGTGATACCTAAGACTGGTTTTGTGCTCCAGGGTCACAATTGTACTTTGCACTTTTAAAAAATTAATATACAAAACATATAATACAACATACAATATAATAGTGGATCCCTTGAGTTCACTATTATTATATTGATTATTTTAAATGGTCGTGCAATGAGATAAATTACTTTTTTAAAAGTTCAAATATTTCTATTTTCATGAACTAAAAAAAGGTCAAAAGCTACATGCAAAATTAATAAGAAAACATTGTTTTGGTTGTAGTCGTATTTTTTCATACATATTTGTTTATTTATTTTTTAATGTAGATGCCTAGGTAAGAGTGCGTGTGAGCGCGCTCACCTTTGGTCCAGGTGGACCATCACGGCCGGGAGCACCATCATGTCCAGGGTTACCCTGCAGAGATGAGTGACATAATGAAAATGACTCCGTCACACTGCCCAGATTTTGGTAGTTAAATGTGGTTCGACGAAACTCTCAAACTCAGTACAGTTTGCTCACCTCACGTCCAGCCTCACCAGGAGCTCCACCCAGTCCAGGAGGTCCCATAGGTCCAGGAGGTCCACGCTCACCTAAAGGCCCAGTGGGTCCCTGCTTTCCTGGCTCTCCCTGAGGAGACGGGCAGATGAATTAGTATTGTGAAGAATGGCAACCAAAGTCAACACTTTGTCTAATTTACCTGCTATCGTACAATACGATTGCATCACATTTGCTGAATGCAATCCAATGCTTGTTTATACTAATTTTGACAAGATAATTGCAAAAATCTGTTTTACTCTGCATTTTGTAGCATTTTTGCTTTTGACAACCATTTGACTGCCACAAAGATATGATTTCTGTCTTCCACTAAGTTTTTGTGTAATTCTCAGCCTATTTTGTCATGTATCACAGTTTTAGGCCTAATCCTGCTTTCAAGCTCATCAGGATTAGCTCATTAGGATTGTAAATGGGCTCAATTCTGATTTAAAGTTGACTTCAACATTGATGTCAATATTTTAAAATGACAAATATGGATAAAAGCGCTTACAGAAGGTCCAGGGAGACCGCCGAAACCTCTCTCTCCTCTTTGTCCGGGAAGACCAACAATACCACGGGCTCCAATAACACCAGGAGGTCCAGGAGAACCAGCGGGACCCTAAAGACCAGACAACAGAGCAAAGTGAATATTCATTTGCAGCTCACAGAGTCAGTTTGATGCAGATATGTTTGTGGCATGATTACTTACAGCAGGGCCGTCGGGACCGGCGCTGCCCTTCTCTCCGGAGGGTCCTGGGGGTCCGCCGGCACCGGCCTCTCCAGGGCGACCAGCGGGTCCTCTCTCACCACGGGCACCTCTTTGTCCTTCTTTGCCGGCAACGCCGGTTGGGCCGGGGGGTCCACCGGCACCCTGAGGGAAATCAGAAGACATGCAATGATATTAAATGTTCAGATTTTGAGTTAATATTTCAATAATATTTCCTTTAAGTCCATTAGTGTTTACGACATGCTTTAGAGCTGGTTTAGAATGTAGATTACTTACAGCAGGACCTGGGGGTCCGACTCTACCGGCAGCACCGGGGAAACCAGTAGCACCCTATTAAAAACACAAAGACACCATAAAACATACTGGAGAAAGAACATACACTGGCACCAAAAAGTCTTGCTACATATTAAAATAATTTTTAATTTCACAGAGAAGCACGATAGGGGTTAAATGACTTTACACTGAATAAATAGGAATAAATATAGAAATATAAATACGTATTTCATTTAGTTTAATGTAATATAATAGAAACTACATAGGCATATTAAAATGAAAACTAGGTCAATAAATAAAATAAATGCTACTGATATCAAACATATTTGTATTGAAAATATAGATAATATGGTCATGGTTTTGCATTGTCGAATTTCTTTCTTTCTTTTTTTAAATGTACTGATAGCATTGACTCTTACAGGAGGTCCAGCACCACCACGAGCACCCTTAGGACCAGTAGCACCAGCAGGTCCCTGTCAAAGACAACAACAGACTATAAGTGAACAATATCTATATATTTATCTACAGCAAAATACGTCCAGTGCTGCTGTCGATAATCTTACCTGTGGGCCAGCGGCTCCGACGGGTCCAGCGGGTCCAGAAGCTCCAGCGTCACCCTTGGGTCCGGTGTCACCAGTCTCTCCCTTAGCACCAGGTTGTCCGTTGGCACCCTGCATTGAGAACAGAGAAACTTGAGCTCAGTGGTTGTAAATACCACATGATGGGAACTGATTGACACATGTGGGATGAGACTGATGTACTCACAGGAGGTCCAGCAAAACCAGCAGGTCCGGGAGGACCGACCTCACCACGCTCACCCTGGGAAGACACGACACGAACAGTCAAATGCAATCTTCCAAACTCCATAAAAAATAACACACACTGAAACTGAAAACAAAAGTGCTAAAATACTATTTTAGTGTTTCTACTTTAAATTATCACATATAATTCAATGTGTTAGATGTTATTTCTTAGTAACAAGTATTTGTGTAAAAATTGATTTAACAAGAAAATACTGTGTTAAGTGTTTCTACGTCACATTTATTCAGTGTTATTTGCCCTTTATTTGTAATTATTTGTGAAATGTACAACTATTTGTAATTGAAAATTGATTTAAGAAAATACTGTTCAGTTTTTCTACTTCAGATAGTGTTGCAGTTTTTAAGTATTTGTGAAATTAAAATTAATTTAACAAAAAGTACTATTTTTAGATTTTCTACTTCAAAATTGCACTATTAATTCAATGTGTTATTTGCTGTTTCTTTGTAATTATTTGTGAAATTTACCAGCAATTTCTATACGAAAACTCTTTTTTTTCACTTCAAGATTTCATGTTTACTCAGTGTTTTACTTGCTGTTTCTTTGTAATTATTTTATGCAATCGACTAGCAATTTCTGACTGAAAATTGATACAACAAGAAAATATAGTTTCGTCTTTCTACTTCAGAATTTCATGTTTAATTAAGTTTAACCTGTGAAATCCTACACCATTTTTTCAGTGCAGTTAGAGAGTGCTTCTCATTTAGATTATAAAAGTGCAACTGCATGCAATTTAGCATTCATTTTTGGTCTTTATATGCATGTTTCATGAGGTTTTTGACGTCATCCTGATAACTTACAGGGGCACCACGAGAACCAGTCAGTCCTGGAGGTCCAATAGCACCAGGCTCTCCCTAAAACACAATCAAATACAACACTGATTTACTGTAGTTCTTCTAGTGACAAAAATAAATAATTCTGTATATGCTACTGTACATAAAAGTGGGTTTTACTTCAAAACATGCAAACAGAACAATGATTTGGAGCTGGTTTACAACAGGTAAAGCATAAATATCTTTCAGTGCTACTTATCCGTTTACCTTCTCACCAGGAGCACCAGAAGGTCCAGAAGGTCCAGTAGGGCCAGTCAATCCACGCAGACCATCCTTACCAGGAGCTCCGTCGGGGCCCTTGGGTCCACCATCACCCTAAAGAGGAAGAACAACTGTTGTGAACATGCAGCAGGATATGACATCATCAACACTACAGCAGTTGTCAGTATCATTTAGATTTGGTTCCCTCGTAAATAAGAAGTGCGCTTAATCATATTAAATGTACGCTTAGAGTGTACTTCAAATCTTCTTAGTGACATAAAAGGTCACTTAAGAGAGCACACTTTCATGTTTCTTACACTTTTAAAAAGCATACTGTTTATAACGTCAAACGTAATGTGGACGTTTTACTTGACAGAACATTTGAAATTCAACAAACGCTTTAAATGTGAGTGTAAATCAGTGTTGTTGTGAGTCTTACTCTGTCTCCTCTGGGTCCAGGCATGCCGCCGGCGCCGCGCTCTCCGGGCATACCCTGCAGTCCAGCGGGACCAACGCCACCTGGGGCTCCTGCAGCACCAGGCTCTCCCTAAACACAGACACAGTTCGATGATTTCTCAAATATCACCATTCTGAGCCATAATGATATCGAACTAGGATTCTTACCTTAGCACCATCATTACCAGCAGAGCCAGGAGCTCCGCGAGGACCGGTCGGGCCAGCGGGTCCAGGGCTACCGCGCTCACCGGGGAAACCTCTGTCACCCTGCACGAGACGTTCACAAATATCATTCGGATGTATTTCATCCCAACTGACTCACACAATCTGTACTCTAGCGCAGTGAGGTAGAGTGGGAAGAGGAAAAGCCACTATATTTAAAAGACAAATATTCTCAATATATATTGTTACACATTAAATATGCATTTGTACACACACACAATATATATATAATTGTTACATATTAAATTATATTTAATTTTTAATTTCATTTCTGACATTTTCCAAGCAGTAACATAGTAAACATCAAGATAAAATTTTTACAAATCGTGTTTTAAGAATAAGAAATGGGGTAAACTGTATCAAATCAAGCAATTAATTAATTGTCTGAATTGTGTGATTTGCACTTTAAAAAATGGCTTTAATAGTAGTATGTTTTTATTTAATGCCATGTCAGCATCTTAAAATTAATAAAACTAAATAAAAACCAGCAAACAAACACAAGTTATACTACTTTTTACTTTAACATATGATAAAACTTCTTTTTCTGGCAAAATTATACTAAATAACTCTTTAAGTGTGTGCGCTTCATAAAAGAGTTTTCTGCATACATTAAAAGCAGGACAATTCAATAATGCATGTTTGATAGAAAGAGAAATAAATGGCTTTAATGAACAAACCAGACTTTTACGTTTTCCTAAATTAGTTGGAAAACTAATTCTCAGTGGTTTTGACTTAAAAATATACAGATTTTTGCACACGTTTTATTAGTATAAGTGTAAAAAATGTATGACTGGTGTGGTTGAAATGAGACCAGGTTGGTAAAATTATACAATTTCTGCAATCATTAAGCAGACTGCTTAATATGATCTTATAGGTTTCCTACAAAACGTACACATGGACAGTTTTTATTCTTTAAACAAGATTTGCAAGAATTCTATCTTGATATTGAGTGAACCATAACAATGCATAACAAATTTAAATAAATAAAAAAATATAAAAGTAGATCAAATTGAAATATCATACATCTAAAAAAAAGACATTAAAATATATTGTGATAAATGCTTCTTAAATAATAATAATAATAATAACAATATTTATTTTGCTCCAAGGACATTTTAGAGTAAAACAACACAATGATACTGATACTAAAATGATTTTTTTAAGCATTATAGTATAAAAACAAACTATAAGATTATTCTTAATGGCTGCAGTGGAGTTTGCGTGGCTATTGAGGATGTGGCACATCTGTGGGTTTTTATATTTTTATAAGGAGATACTCACTCTTGAACCAGAAGGACCAGGAGGACCAGCTTCACCAGGAGCTCCCTGTTGAACAGCAAACATCATAAACAACACAGAAATAAACACTGCACTGTGTAGTGAGTAGTAGGTGAGGGCAGGTGTTACACAACCTACTGTGTCATATTGTTTACAATATGTTTGGTTACTTTAAATCAATGTAGACAGAATACGTAACATAATTCTGTGCAATAACCGCACGTACCTGGTCACCAGGTTTGCCAGTCTCACCGGTAGCACCCTGAGGACCTGGCAGACCCTGTAAGAGAATAAACATGGATGGCTTAACTTCCCTCGAACGACTGAACCAAGGATAATCAGGCACTGATCTTAACTCGAACGATGAGGATGTGCACACAGATAAAAACACACCTGGAATCCAGGAGGACCGCCGGATCCCTGCTCTCCCTTCTCTCCAGATGGGCCCTAAAAGATGACAGACCAGGAAAAAATCAGCAAGAGTTCACGCTGCCGTGGCAGATTTGTATGGTAGCAATCTTTCAGATGTTCATGCACACATACAGCAGGTCCAGGAGCACCAGGAGCACCAACATCACCATCCTTGCCAGGAGCGCCCTACAGAAACACAGAAACCAGCACTGCATCATGTCTGAAGGTTACACTGTTTTTTAAGAGAGACTAAGTGTTTAAAGAAATGCTCAAAAAGCTCATAAACCGCTTCAAATCTGTGTGATTTAGCACGTACCAAAGCACCGGGAGGTCCGGCAACACCTCTCTCTCCAGCCTTACCAGCCTCACCCTAAGAAGAATACAACAACGTGTTAGAAAAAAATACATTAAAATCCTTTTTACTTGCTAAAAACACATTCAAATATGATTCATAATGTATGGGAGTAACCTACATCAGCTCCCTTTGGACCAGGGAATCCCATCACACCAGGGGCACCACGAGATCCAGCAGGTCCAGGGGGTCCGGGACGGCCATCTTGTCCAGGTGCACCCTATGAGTTAAAGAGAATCATGCACACGTTACTTTAATGCAAGATTTAACATCTCATATGAGTCTTACATTGCATGCAAACTAAAACAAAGCTGTGAGTTATTAAAAACAAACCAAAAAAATTCAACTTACAGAAGGTCCAGCTTTGCCATCAGGTCCAGGGCTTCCAGGGGCACCAGTCATACCCTACAACAGTCATCAGATTTGGTAAAAATACAGACTCTTTATGCGACAAACCAATGGTTTGTTTCTACAAACCATGAACCTATTTCTCACCTTGGATCCGGGCAATCCTGGCTCTCCTGAGCGACCAGACTCTCCGGTGGCTCCTTGAGCTCCCATTGGTCCGTTAGCACCGCGCTCACCAGGGGCGCCCTGAAATGTGATTTACATGGACGACTTTAGTGATTCAGCAACAGAAATACAGCTACAGGACCCTGGACAGCTCCTTCGCAATGGAGTAATGACACTACTGCGAGCAGGACTAGATCTCAAAAACTATTTAATATAAGAATACATCAGTTTGGATTTTTTAATATATGGCTTAAACTACACTGTAAGAAGAACGTTTACAGATGTAACCTTCAAACCTATGTAAACCCGGCCCATTCAAAATGTAATGTCATATTTTTACCTAAAATCAGACTATTGGCAACTTTACTATTGACCAAATGTTTGAAATCATTAAGATTTAATATGATTTAATGTTTTGACATTTATGCAAGTCTCTTGCTTTTTTTTTTTTTTTTTTTTTAAATCAAAAATAGGGTAAAAACAGATTTTTTTAAGTATTAATTTCTTCTTTTTTTCTCTTTAAATCTTGCTTACCCCAAACTTTTAAATGGTAATGTATCACAGTTTTCACTGTTTTCAACATTGCTAATAGTCATAAATGTTTGTTGAGCAGCAAATCAGCATATCAGAATGATTTCTGAAGGATCATGTGACACTGTAATAATATTTCACAATATTAACGTTTTCACTGTATTTTTTGAACAAATGATTCCAATGATTCCAATTTCCATTTTGATAATGATTCTAAAATGATTTCAAACTTTTGACTGGTTATATAAAGCACATTTTCAAGTTACCAGACAAAACTTATACTGAGTTGTTCAGAGAGCAAGTTAAAAAAATATTTGCAAAGGCAGACTTTTTAAAATGTTCAAAAATCATGTGTTTTATTATGTTATTGTTTTTATTGTGTTAGTTAGCTGTATGGTTTTTAGTTTGTTTTACTGCAGTTTGATTGAGATTAACTGGAATGCACAATGAAAAAAACATGATTTCTGAAATCTGTTTTTGCAAATGAACTCTTCAGGTACAGTTTAGCTAGATTTACAGCTTTGATTCGTGATGTGCTGGATCAGTAATCTTACCCCGGGTCCGGGAGCTCCGTCACTACCAGGAAGACCACGGTTGCCAGGGGCACCCTTTTGAAAGAAGAAAAAAGACAAAAAATGAGAGCCAAACAAAGAAAAAAGCACGCCTGAATCGAGCCGAACAGGTAAGTTAAACCTACACGGGCTCCAGGGGGTCCGACAGGTCCAGCACCACCGGGCTCACCACGAGCTCCTCTCTTTCCTTCCTCACCAGAAGGTCCGGCGAGACCCTGGGGTCCAACTGGGCCCTTGGATAGAAAATAACAACAATTTTATTACAGTGGAGGTTTATGTGAATATTAGGAAATGATCTTCGCTTCAAAGAGACTTACAGGTTCTCCCTTAGGACCGGCATCTCCCTTAGAGCCTTGGAGACCAGGATCACCCTGGAAATAAAGCAGAAAATATCTGATCTTAGTATGTGATGCTTTATTCTTTAGGAGTATTTTCACCCAAAAATCCTGTCACACTTTGATCACCCTCATGTGGTTCCAAACCTGCATGCATTTCTTTCTTCTGTGTACACACACACAAAAGAAGAGATTTTGAAGAATGCTGGTAAGCAAACAGTCCCATTTCTTTATCACTTCCATTGTACTTGTTGTCCATTTAAATGGAAATCAATGGGAACCAAAACTGTTAGGTTACCAACATTATCTTTTTGTGTAGATACAGGTTTTGAATGACACATGAGTGAGTAAACAATGGGTGAATTTTCATTTTTGGGTGATCTATTCCTTTAAAGTGCATTTGTAAGACAAAGAAATTGGTTCAGCTTCTTGCTTAAAGGCACAGAGACTTTATATTCATCTCCTATAAACTCAATTTCCTTTAAACTAAAGGTTGCAGAAATTACATCCTGAAAGCACTGAAGTATAACTACACTTTTCATGCATGCATAATAAAATGCAGTGTACGTACGTTGTTTCCCTTGGGGCCAGGAGCACCAGAAGGACCAGGGGGTCCCGCGGGTCCACGGGAACCTGGGAAACCAGGAGCACCAGCAATACCAGCAGCACCCTACAAAACATCATCGCAAATCAATCAAATCAGAGTCTGTTGAGATTAAAACTGCCCGTAATGGAGGGCAACAGCATAAAAAAGAGACTGGCGTGAATTATAAATATATCTAAAATACTTACAGGAGATCCTTTAGCACCAGGGCCACCATCAGCACCAGGAGCTCCCTGTGCAATGAGAAAAAGATTCACAGTTAAAGCTAATGATTCTGCACACCTCCTTTGAATTAACCTGTTAACATCATTGCACTTTTCATACATTTTAGACATACATTTTTATGCATTTACATCAATCTCAAGCTTCCTTTCTTCTTTTATCTCTAAAGTCAAATGTACTTATATAGTGCTTTTCACAATCATTTTTTTCAAAGCAGCTTAATACCTTAATATCTTCATGTCTTAGTCTAATTTAGTAGATAATATAGTTTGCATATCTCTACATTTGGATTTGCAGCTTTTCTAATTATAACTATACTTTAAATATACCACTATTCTGTTTCTGCTATGCAAGCACAGACGTTTCCTTTAGAAATGTGGATCATTTAAAATGCTTCTGGCAAATGAACAGCTGTGTGATTTGAGATGGTGTTTTGTGATGTAAATACTCACAGCAGGACCGGCAGCACCAGCGGGTCCGGGGTTACCAGGCTCACCACGGGCTCCCTGAGGTCCCTCTGAACCACGACCTCCAGCAGGGCCGGTTTCTCCCTACAGAAGACAAAATTTTATTTATGGCCAACCGGTTTCTTTTATTCATTTAGATCTGATGTCTATTATGTTGGTTTACTATATGAATAACCATAAAAACTGAATTATAATTCGTAATAGTGTGTTTGTACCTTAGCACCAGCACCACCAGGGAATCCAGGAGCACCAGCAGGGCCAGTGGGTCCCTAATGAAGGAGAGAAATAATAAGAGAATTAAACACATTATAATAGATACAAACAACGAATAAGACTCATCCTGCTCTGATCAAAACTGTAATAAGTGCAATATGCCGTAGTACAAACAGTAAAACATCACTAATGTCACACCGTAAAAGAATAATCCTCACAATTAACTATAACAAATTGTGTTAAAAACTTCAACTTCAGATTTCAAGCAGTGGAAACATTTTGAAACGCTTATTTTTTTTAAATCAACTCAACTGCTTGATTTTCACATCTAAAATGAGTACTGGACATTAACTAGTGTTAGAAATGATTGATTTGCAATACATTATTCATATAAATGACTGCCATATTACCAGAATATTGATTTTATGAGACTTACGGGTGGTCCAGCAGCACCAGTGTTGCCATCATTACCGCGGGCGCCCTGCAGAAAACAAGAAAAGATTATAATCAGCCGTATTTATGAGCCAGTGATGACACCCAATGACGCTCTTCAGCGCCGCAGGAAGATTCTGCCTTTCAACAAGTCACTTTCAAGTTTGCACTTGAAAGATTCAATTAGTTTTGATTGTGTTAGGTCTGTGGTGCATTCTCATTTTGACATTTATGCATGTTTACTTATGGTGAATCAATTTCAGAGTTGCACTGCACTGAATAAAGCTGAATGGTATTATAGTAAAAAATAACCGCTTAGAACAGAGGCCGAGGGTGGTTTTCTAGTTTCTAGTCCAGAAGTTAAAACAAAGTAGGGGGTTGGGATCAATAAGGCGTGGATGTGACACTTACAGCAGGGCCGGGAGGACCAGGGCGACCTCTCTCACCGGGCAAACCACGAGGACCCTGAAAGAAGTGGATGGGAAAATGTGAGAAGGATGACATCATTTTGATGAACTTCACATGGACTTCAAATTCCGTCCGGAGTCACTCACCATAACACCAGCAACACCGCTCTCACCAGGAACACCAGGCTCTCCCTGCGATCAGAGAGGAGACACAATCAACACACGCGCACGTGGAGTCACGTTAGCATTCGGTTTCACAGACTAAAATCTGTGAAAAATTATATCTGCATATATGAGAGCATTCAAATGAAAGGAAAATGGAAAATCTAACCTTAGGTCCAGCAGGTCCAGTGTCTCCCTTAGCTCCATCTAGACCGGAGAAACCCTGTAAGAGGTAACAGGAAACAAAACATTACATTATCACTAAAAAAGATATTCTTTCCAAGAACTATTGCACACAAATAAAAAACAAAGGTGGCCAATATTAATGCATAAATAGATAAAACATAATAAAATGCAAAATAAAATATGAAAATAAATGTATTTAAAATTTATTTTTAATTAATTAATTTTAAGCACAATACAATATGAAAAAAAACACACATAAAATATATTATTAAATAGAAAAATATAAAGAAATTTTATAATTAATAGTTCGTAATTAATATTACTAATTTAATAATTTAAAAATATAATAAAACGGTGGGGTTACGTGCTGCTGTCATACTCACTCTGTGTCCCTTGATGCCGGGGAGTCCAGGGGTTCCTGGGAATCCACGAGCACCCTGTGAAATAAACAAGGGAATATAATTATGAGGATGGAAATAATGAGCGTTTAAAATGTTTTCATTCCAATGGGCAAGCATCATTTCTTATTTTCCTCTAGCTGAAGACCTCATAAGTTGCCTACTATATCTGCAATATGATAACAGCTTGTGCGTATAAGTGATGAAACCACGTATGAGCAAAACGCACCTGAGGCCCAGCGGCACCGCGCTCACCGGGACGACCGGCTTTGCCAGCTTCACCCTGAGGAAGAGCAGAAAAGGCATGAAGAAGAGGCTCAAAACTCTATTATCTGACTTTGACTCATCTGACGGTCTGATTGGAATCAAATTAAACTCACATCCTCTCCATTCTTTCCAGGAGGGCCGGCAGGACCGCGAGAACCCATTGGACCCTGCGAGCAACAACAGCAGAAGAAAAATCACATACTGCCAGTAAAATATTCCTGTTTTTCGATGTAGCATGTTTCTGACTGTTTTATAATGTCATATCGTGTCACACTGACACTAAACTTCAAAAGTAAAAGGAAGCAGAAGATACTCACAGGAGCACCGGGCTCACCAGGCTCGCCTGGGGGGCCAGTGAATCCTTGAGGGCCCTGTGAAAAATACAGATAAATAGAGTCATATATAAGACACTGCATGTGTGATAGACCACATGAGGTTTGTAGTCCATTTTAATGAAGAAAATAAAAAATAAACAAATAACGAATATTTGTTCTAACAAATCAACAATGTGTTGCAGTGTATGGTAAAATACTAGAAACAGACGTACAGATGATCCTGCAGGTCCAGGGGAGCCACGGGGACCCATGGGGCCCTAAAAGCAAGAAAACACAACGTAAGAACAGAGAAAGAACAAATATAGATATTAAAAACCAGTATAAAACAAGTA
>JAHKKF010507595.1:0-10453 GCA_019740295.1 Labeo calbasu
TTGGCAGCATCAGTTAGAATGGGTTGAAAATTATATATATATATATATATATATATATATATATATGTGTGTGTGTGTGTGTGTGTGTGTGTGTATAGGTACAAATTTAATATAAATTATGTAATTAATAATTATAAAAATGAGTTCTGTCAAACGATTAATCGTGATTAATCGCATCCAAAATACAAGTTTTTGTTTACATAATATATGTGTGTGTACTGTGTATATTTATTATGTATAAATACACACACATGCATGTATATATTTTAAAAGAATACATGCACACACAGATTATGTAAACCAGAACATTTATTTTGGATGCGATTAATCACGATTAATCGATTGACAGCACTAATAAAAATATATTTTTGCATACACACATATACACACATAAGAATTTTTTTTTTAATTCTCTTTTTTTATGTTATTTTATGTGGTTGATCCAGTGAAAATATATGCAGAGTCATTTTTACAGGGTGGTGTAACTTAGTAATTACATTTCTGGGATTTTAACTGCAAGATTTTGGAATGTCCCCATAATAAGTGTACTGTAATTTGCCTAAGATAAAAGTGTTGACTAAATGACAGATAAGTACTTAGTGAAAGGGTTTCATAGTTCATCAGATGTTTACATGGCTTTTCATGGTTTCTTAAATACTATGCAGTCACCTTTAATCTGCTTTTTGCACCTTTAAAGTGCTAAACATTCACACTCAAACACGAACCAATAATCTATCCCACACTCCCATACAGAAGCAGCAGCATAGTGATGTTGCGAGGATTTCTGGGAGTTTGTCCTTTACACTGCCCCGTCTGTTCTCATGGTAAAGGAATTCGCTTTGGATCCCTTAGTCCTTCTGGCTAAGGCTCACCCGTGGAGATCAGTACACAGATCTTTGGGTCTTCGCACCGTTTGACTCGGCTGTGGAAATCACGGCAGAGGCCCAGCGTTCTGACCTGGGGAGACCGCATACTCGCTCATTTGTTGCTCTGGGCTCAGATGGCCCATGTGTTGAAATGTCAACACTAGTGAGTGTTAAGGAATCCAGAGAGGCAGGGCAGCGGCCGTCGGTAAATCTGACTAGCTAAGCTGTGCTTTATATGGGTCTGAGGTGTGAATCTTACACACATTTGACCAAGTCGTCATTAACACTATAGAGCCATAGTGAAGGGATTTAAATACACGCTTGCCATTTGCATTGCAATGCACTCTGTAAATTCAGGTTGTGAATTTTGTTGATCTGCATTTTAATAGAAGATTGCATAGCCCATTCTTGGTTTAAAGGTTTAAAGTTCTTCAGTCAAAATTAAATAAAAGTTTTTGAGGAAAACATTCCAGGATTTTTCTCCATATATAATCGACTTCATTGGGAGGCAACGGGTTGAAGATACAAATTGCAGCTTCAGAGCAGCTTCAAAAAGCTCTACACGATCCCAGCTGAGGAATTTTGCTTATCTAGCAAAATGATCAGTCATTTTCTAAAACAAATATAAAAATTCATATACTTTTTAACCACAAATGCTCATCTTGCACTAGCTTGACTTAAAGCATTACGTTGAAAAAGTCATGCTTTACGTAGGCGGAAGTACTGACCCAGTGTTTACAAAGTGAATGTGCAAAGAAAGTCAAACACCCTTTACCAAAAAAAGGTAAAACAATGATGTTGGACGATTTTGAAGTTGCACTGTAAAAAATAATTTTAAATAATTTGCTCCCCCGCTACCTTAAAATTTTACGTTTAGTCAACTCAAAAAAAAGTTTTGTCATATTGAAATGTTAAGTTTTACTAACTGACAACTTATATATTTGAGTGGATTAAACTTACAATTTTAAGGCAGCCGGGTAACAAACACAGCTTTTAAGTTTAACAAACCAATTTTTTAGGGTAGTCAACTCGAATTTCTAAGTTGTCACTTTTTACAACTTTCAAGTTGAATAAACTTAATTGAGTTTAACATAATGCCTACACGTGATTATGTAATGCATGAAGTCAGTTAGCTAGTGCAAGATGAGCATTTGTGGTTAAAAAGCACAGTAATTTTTTTTCCACTAGAATCGATTTGCTAGATAAGACCCTTATTCCTTAGCTGGGATCATGTAGAGCCCTTTGAAGGTGCATTGAAACTGCAGTTTGGACCTTCAACCCGTTGACCACCATTGAAGTCCACTATACGGAGAAAAATCCTGGAATGTTTTCCTTAAAAACCATATTTTCTTTTCGACTGAATTAATAAAGACATCTTGGATGACAGGAAATTTTATTCTGGAAGTGAACTAATCCTTTAAATATAGCATTGCACAGTTGTGTATTTGTTGAGAGTTGCAACCTGTAACAGAAAATAGTTGCTTCTGCTAAAAGCGAAATTAACACAGCGTATAGGTGACCTTAAAGCAGCCAGAAAACTGTCATTTTGTTTTCCTGGCGTCTTTAATCCTTTCTCAGAAATGGAATAGAGTTATTCTCCCAGCATGATTCCTTTGCTTTCTGCCACCTTAGATATTTTGTCAGCAATGGAAGTAAGGAGCCTGAGAAAACTGTAAAAACTCTAAAATTAATGAAGTGAAGGGAAGAAAAGGAGAGCGGGTCAAAGAGAAAGAAACCCATCTGTGTGAGAGTGCCGCCCCAGTTAGTGCGTCTGGCTGATAAAGCAGTCTTTGATGGCAGAGATAGTACAGACGCCAGCCTAAATGTGGCCCGTTAGTGTGTTGTAAGTCGCCCTGTAGTGATAGTTGTCTAAAAAATCAGAGCTGTACCAAAGAGAGGCCGGAGGGAGGGAAGCACGGCGGCATTGTTTGTTATGTTTCACTTTTTCCCCCGGTCCAGGCAACCGTAATTCCAGCTTCCCTCTCTGACCCCAGCGAGAAGAAGAATGCCCAAGCCTGTCAAGAGTGGCGTCAAAAGATGAATTCTGTCCACCATAAAACTTCACTGTGCTCTCTCGTTCTGTTTCTCCTGCTCGCATAAACACTCTCTGTCTTTCTCCCCCTCCGCCTGTCAGCGCAGTGGTACAGTCTAATAGCTGGAGGGAATCTAATCCTTGGCACAGGATAAGAGACTCAGACTCCCCCTCCATTCCCTCCCTCTCCATCTCTCTCTCTCTCGCTCGCTCGCTCTCAGTTCAGTTCAATTCAAGAAAGCTTCGCTGCCATGAATGTTAGGATCACATTATTTCCAAAGCAACAGTGTCTCTCTCTCTCTCTCTCTCTCTCTCGTCTCTTTCCCTCTCTGGTTAAAGGGTCTGGCAGGAGTGCTGTGGAGGAATGAGTTCATCTTTTCAGAATTCCCTGGATTAGAGGGGATGAAAAAGACAGGGATGTGGGCCTGTAGTTTGGTGGGAAGAGATGACAAGCTGCTGTTTTTCCTCTCGATCTTTCTCTCGCTCTGGATCTGCCCAGAGCTCTATGGACGTGTGTTTACCCCGAGGCGGTTCTTTTCTTGCCTTTTCTCCTCCCTGCGTGGTGCTTTTAAAAGCATTAGTGGATAATCACATAGTATCGCCATTGAAATCAACCCCCTTTTGTGTACTTAGAGTTAATTACCTCCAACTCACCCCAAATGAATTTTTTTGGTGTGGTGTGGAGGGTGGGGTGTGTGTTTGTGTGTGTGTGTGTGAGCACATCCTCCAAATCTCTTTTTGCTCTTTTTCTTTTAGTCGTTCCACCTCACATGAAGTCTCGCTCCTGTGCATCTGCGAAAATGTAACGCGAGACATTGTTTGAAATACAATATGATCAATGTATGGTCCACATTTTTTCATGCATAATTCATTTTATACCATTCCTGTTGTCTTTGCTTATAATGCACTGCATAAACACAATGGGGCAAATTCTTGTTCTTTCCTGTTCACTAGAGTGCACATTTAATGATTTAATATACTTACATTTTTAGAGTACTTTTAATTTTGAAAGAAGTGTCTTATGCTCACCAAGGCTGCATTTATTTGATTTAAAAATCAGTAAAAACAGTAATATTGTGAAAGAATATTACAGTATACAGTTGAAGTCAAAAGTTTACATAGACCTTGCAGAATCTGAAAAATGATAATTAGTTTAACAAAATAAGAGGGATCATACAAAATGCATGTGTTTTTTTTCTTTTTTAAATGACCCCGTTCAAAAGTTTACATACGCTTGGTTCTGTGTTGTAACCTGAATGATCCACAGCTGTGTTTTTTTATTTAATGATAGTTGTTCATGAGTCCCTTGTTTGTCCTAAACAGTTAAACTGTCCCCTGTTCTTCAGAAAAGTCCTTCAGGTCCCACAAATCGTTTTTTTCAGCATTTTTGTGTATTTGAACCCTTTCCAGCAATGACTTTATGATTTTGAGATCCATCTTTTTTACACTGAGGACAACTGAGGGACTCACTGATGCTCCAGAAGGAAAAACGATACATTAAGATCTGGGGGTGTAAACTTTTGAACGGAATGAGGACGTGTACATTTTTCTTATTTTGGCTAAATATAATATTTTTTTCATTTAGTACAGCCCTTCAGAATCTATAGAAGATACTTACATGTTCCCCAGAAGACAAAATAAGTTACATTTACCCTGATCTTCAAATTCAAAAAGTTTTCACCCCCCGCTCTTAATGCATTGTTTTTCCTTCTAAAGCATCAGTGAGCATTTGAATCTTCTGTAATAGTTGCACATGAGTCCCTCGGTTGTCCTCAGTGTGAAAAGATGGATCTCAAAATCATACAGTCATTTTGGAAAGGGTTCAAATAAGTGTATGTAAACTTTTGAGCAGGGTCATTTTTATAAATTCAGCTATTATTTTTTCTTGTGGACTATATGTAAACGTCTTTTATGTGAAATATCTTATTCAGGTCAGTGCTAACATATTCTCACTGACATATTCCCTCTTATTTTGGTAAAATAAGTACAATTTTACAGATTCTCCAAGGTGTATGTAAACTTTTGACTTCAACTTTTGACTTGTAAAGTAACTGTTTTCTATGGCGAAGCTACATTTTACAGCAGCCATTCCTTCTGTCTTCAGTGTCACATGATGATCTCTTTCTAATCTCTTAATATTGTAATTTTCTGCTTTTTTAAATTAGAAATCTTTTGGAACATTATAACGGTCTTTACTGTCACTTTTGATCCTTGCTGAATAAAAGTGTCTGAAAAGTATTAATTAATGATTTATAATTTAAATATACTTAATATCATTTTTGCAAACCCAGCTTTGAACACTAGAGCTACAGGATTTAAAAACAGCACTCAAAACTATATAAAAACTACATTTAGCCACATTCAGAGCTTTCTAAAATAGTTAATATACACATAACTGTGACTGCACATCAGTTGAATCCTTGCGCCGTTGCTTGCCAACCGTAAACAACCAAACAATTGTGCTTAACAACACCCCTTAATAACAAGTTTTTCCTCGTCTTGACTTGTCTGTGGCACATCCCACTCAGTATTTTTCACATTACTCCACGTTTCTTCAACGCACGTGTAAATAACGTAAAACGGTCCTGCCCACTGATAGCCGCACGCTGTATATATCCCAATTCCACCCAGTCCAGCACAGACTGTTTTTTTCCCTTTGATGTGAATGTGACCGTCTGGCCTGGGAACAGACTGTGAATTGCATGTTTACCTTACTGATCGAGTAGCACGTCCACCAGGGCATTATGTCCAAGCTCTGAATTTCAAAGGAAATACCTTTGTGGCTGTCTAGCTGAGCGTGTGTGCGTGTTTTGTTCATTTCAGGCTTTGTAAAAGAGCCTGGTATTTGTCTGAAAACAAAATGGAGACTAAATAAAAGACTTGACAAAGTAACCTTTAGTCTCACGGCCTCCTTAAGCTCTTGCTTTGTAAGTCAACAAGGCCCTTTGCAGTTGTTTGATCTCAGCTGGCCATGTTTGCTTTCCTTTGAGCGATTTACTACTCTAATATAATCTTCTCCTCGAGCGAATGGTGCGTTTTCGTCCAATTTTGCACCTGTGCGCCGTGCGCAGAATGATACTCTTAAACTCTCCTGAAGGATTCGCGTGTTTAGCGTGAATCTTTGTGTTTTGCGGTCGTTCCGGCTGAGCTCGGGAAGGGGTCAGGCGCCGCCGTCCCTTCGGAGCCGCTGACAGCGTGTGTCTCTGAGGAGATTGACACTGGCGGAGACAGTTTTGAGAATATAATAACAATAATAACATACTCTACCTTTCTAATGGGTAAACCGAGCTGTTGAAAGGTGCTGGGGTTAAATGAATGCAGAGAGGCGTAATTGCTCCCAGCTTTTGTCTTCCACCCCTCGTGAAGAGGGAGAAAACTGAAGAACTGTGAGGCGTTCTCACTTCAGTGTGGAAAACACAGTTAGTCTGCCGTTATTATCTGTAGTCAAAGTGATGGGCCCACAGCGCTTAAGTGTTGTTAACTAAACTGTTGCTGAGTCATTAAGGTACATGAGTTTAGATGTCCACCGCCTTTGAACTAACACCTACTCTCTGCAGTTGATAGCCTAAATGAGGTTTATTATACTAAAGTACCATCATTGGCTGCGATTAGAGCCGCGGTGCCGTCCGTCTGTCTGTCTTTCCTGGTCTGAGTAAGACTGTATTTCCAGCTCTGGCGGCTTGTCAGAGGCTCTTCACTGACTCATGAGCGAGGCCTCCAGGGAAGGGGGAGACAGGAACTCTGTATCCTGCTTGTTGTGTGCTTGCTGATGTGCATTTTCCAGCCCCTACCTGAACAC
This sequence comes from Labeo calbasu, assembly GCA_019740295.1. Classification (NCBI taxonomy): domain Eukaryota; kingdom Metazoa; phylum Chordata; class Actinopteri; order Cypriniformes; family Cyprinidae; genus Labeo; species Labeo calbasu. Next base: position 6,698 of record JAHKKF010507595.1, read on the forward strand.
ACGCACGCACGCACACACAAACACACTGCCACGCGGTGCAGACATTTAACTTTCTGTCAAGGGCCGAATTTGTTTCTTGAGTTGAAGTGCGCAGATAAATGGCCTGTTGAAGTCTAGGATGATGCAGAGCTGACAGACATTATGCAATATGAATATTCAAGCAAGGAAAATTCAGCTTAGGATGTTGTAGCTGTTTTGGAAGATGGTTTCTTGTTGGTTTAAGCTGCACTGCAGCAGTACTTTTTCAGTTTGTTATATTGTGCATCATGTTATATATTATATTTTATTGAAGAAAATGTATACAGTAATAAATAATAACTTTAGCGATTAATCGCAATGTTTATATAATTTATATTATATATAAACACAAATATTGTGTACATAACATATTTCTCTTAAATATATACATTAATTTGTGTGCATTTATATATACATAATTAAACAGTACACACACATATATTAGGCAAACTTAAACGTTTATTTTGGATGCGATTAATCGCTAATTATTATGTTTTCTTCAGTAAAAATATATATACATATTTATATGTATATATAATATATTGGACCACAAAACCAGTTGTAAGTAGCATGGATAAAATTGTAGCAATAACTTGGGTCAAAATTATAGATTTTTCTTTTATGCCAAAAATTATTAGGATATTAAGTAAAGATCATGTTCCATGAAGATATTTTGTACATTTCCTACTGAGTATATCAAAACCTATTTTCTGATTAATATGCATTGCTAAGAATTTCATTTGAAAAAAATTTCAATATTTTTGCACCCTCAAATTCCACATTTTCAAACAGTTGTATCCCGGCCAAATACTGTCATATCCTAACAAAACATACATCAATGGAAAGCTTATTTATTCAGATAATGCATAAATCTCAATTTCAAAAAATGTACCCTTATGACTGGTTTTGTGGTCCAAGGTCACATATAATGTGTGCAAAAGAAATGCATATATAATACAGTTAAATGTAAGCTAAAATTTGCTAGTATGGTTAAAAAAATAAATAGTGTTAAAAATAAAATAGTTTTAAATAGTTCAAAAATAAATAATAAATAAAATACATTTTAATATCCAGTTGGGTAAAAAACTAAGTCTTAATTAGCTTTAAAATACTTTTTAAAAATTGAATAGTTTAAAACAGTTTTAAAATAAAAAGAAATAATAAATAAAGTACATTTTTAAAAGAACTCTAGTTGGTTTAAAAAAAGTCTTAATTAGCTTTAAAATAGTTTTAAAAATTGAATAGTTTAAAATAGTTTTAAAGTAAAAATAAATAATAAATAAAATACATTTTTAAAAACTCTAGTTGGTTTAAAAACGACTTAATTAGCTTTAAAATAGTTTTTAAAATTAAATACTTTAAAATAGTTTTAAAATAAATTATAAATAAAAAAAAGTTTTAATGTTTTGTTTTATAGGTTTTCACAATGTTTAGAAATGTTTACTGTAAAATTAAGCTAATAAAGGCAAACTGCTAATAAATGTATTGATATTTTTTGCAATGTGATCTCTACCATGTTCTAATCTCCGACTGGATTTTTCAGCGGGGAGTGTGACGGAATAGTAAATTTGAAAAACAAAAAGATGGCACTGGCTGGTTTTGAGTTCTAAGATTCTAATGAGTTTGCCCGATTAGTTCTCTTCCTTCCCCGTCTCCTTTTTCCCACTGACACACACTCACACGGCACCGCTCAGGCGAGAACAGCCAAAACACACACTCCTCTCTCAAACACAAACATTGGCTGATATTCTCTTCAACTCTAATATACTTAAAACACATGAACACACATGCACAACACCCTCAGGAAAAGGGCCGGTCTCTGGGCTGAGCATTGTTCGCTCCCAAGCTAAACATTAAATAGATTATTAACCTTTAATCTTTGCACCTCTGTTTAAACCCACAGAACAGGCAGCGCAGACTCAACCACCCCCTTTCTGTGTCTCTCGCTCACATTAAAACGGGGGGCATTAATCATATCACAGCACTTCGGCCATGTGAAACTTCCTGCTGCATTGTTTCGTTTTTTGCATCTCATTGATTTAGGTATAAGTTCAAATGCAGCCCTCATTAGGCGGCATAGCTGGAAGCACGTCTTCCTGTATCCTTTCTGTTGACCTAACATAGATGCTTTGTGGAGAACAGTCTGCACGATTACTGTGATTTATTCACAGCATTCTCCACAAAGTGGAGATGAAAACAGCCAACGCAAAGGTTTCATAAGACCACTCGGGCAGAAAAAACACCTTGCAAGCTCAAAGAGGATGTAAGGAATTCTGTAATGTTAACACGCAGGGGCCCAGTGCAAGGGGCCGCTTCGGTAAAGAGAAGCGAGTTTAAAGTCAGTCCTGATTCCACATCTCCAAACAGTTGTCCTATAATGCATTTCTGGGTTTTTTCGAGGTGTTTATTTTCCAGTGTGTTTTGTATGCACGAGTGTGTATGTGTTTGTGTTGATTGTCTATCTTGGCACTGGATAGTTCACCCAACAATGCAAATTCTGTCAATATTTATTCACCTTATTCACAGAATTAGAGTTTTGAAGAATCTTTATGCACCTCTACTCTATACAACAACCAAATAGGTTCATGTTGCACCTTACAAGACTTTTACACTATATTCCAAGTCTTCGAAAGCCATGCAGTTAAGGCTGTCAAATGATTAATTGCAATTAATCACATGCAAATTGCCAAAAAAGTTTGTTTACATACTATATGTGTGTACTATGTATATTTATTATGTGTATATAAATACACACCCATACATGTACATATTTTTTTTTTTACAAATATATGTATATATTGTATATTATACTTGTATATAATTTGGATTATATATAAATATAAATATTTTATATATAAATCTAAAATAGTTTTACTATATACTATACTATATACATGTAAGTGTGTGTATTTTTATAAACATACACAGTAAACACAGATATAGTATGTGAACAAAAACTTTTATTTTGGATGCGATTAATCGCGATTAATCGCGATAAATACCAAAATTCAAGTTATTTTTTATTTATTCAGGCCCCAAATTAAATAAACAAGAACAAGAAGAAAAACATTACCTTACTGTTATGAGTTTTGTTACTGATGTCCTGCAAGCGAGTCAATAATGTCTTAAATTTTGGCTAGCGATGCACCATAATAACACCAAAAATAAAAACTTTTAATTTAACCAAAAATCATAACTAAAAAGAAGGTTTTAGTAATTAAATTAGGATAATTGGCTAATTCACAGTTGATAAGCCAGTTGTAGTAAAGTTCTTATGCATTGAACCACAAATTTTACTTCCGTTTGCTAAAATTTTGTACATCGCTAAAGTCGCATGGCTTCAGAAGGCAGGAAATACAGTGCACTGTTTGGAGCATGACAGCCTTGGTCATTGTGAACTGTTGTTATATGATGAAGAGCTTAATAAAGATTCTTAAACTTTCCTACATTTGTGTTTCACCCAAAAAAGTACAGCATACTGGTTTCGAATGACATGAGGGTGAGTAAAAGATGTCAGAAGTCTCATTTTTTAATGACCTGGGTATTTGTTCGACCCTCAGAGTTCAACCACAGCAAGTGACTGAACAGAGACTATAGACCTGGCTCTTAAAAACCTGGCCCTGCCAATGGCTTCTCAGGGCCGAAATAATGGCATCACTCAATGCGCAAGTTAATCTGAGCTGATAGCGTGAAGCCTGAGGGGTCAGGGGGTCACAAGCTTGCACTAAGTTGTCAGGG